>JAWNOI010000148.1:0-79759 GCA_035046045.1 Zaprionus bogoriensis
ACAAAGCTCAGAGAAAAAGCACATACATACATCTCATATCGGGAAGTTATAGATGTGACCCGAATGGGGGTCACACTTTGCCCGCTTCTTGTTCGTTTTGCGGTGGTCGTCATCATAAGGGGGGATCCTTTCCGAGGCTTTCGCTTTGGTTTTCGTTGGGTTTTCTTTTTCCGAGGCGGGTTCCAAACCCTGCGCTCAACCATTTAAAGTCCTGGTGACCCGCTGCACACATTAGCTCACTATCTAGCGGATGCTAAGATAGTTACCCAGGAGGTGCCACGAGGAGGCTGTGTGTCAACTTGCAATCATTCGTAGACAGAGATCGCACTGGCGGTCGCCAAGTTGACCGCGATCAGAAACTTTACTCTGTACGAATGAAGCCAAACCATCCCAATATATATTTTTCATATAGCGCAAAATTATTAAAAAAAAAAAATTGCTCAGCGCAGGATTCGAACCCGCGACCTCACGCATCAGAAACTTGCGAGCCAACCATCAAGACCACACACAATTACGCAGTGCGATCGGCAAAAAAAAAAAAAAAATTGCCCGTTGCTGGATTCTAACCCGCGACCACAAGCACCAGAATCTTGCATGCAACCATCCATACCACACACAGTTACGCGGAGCGATCGGCAAATGAGACTTTTATTGATGCCGGCCTTCTGCTGCGTCAGTTCAACATTTTAGTTGGAATTCTAAGCGCCCACAACTTTATATGGGAGATTCAAACTCCTATAACTTCTTTGTTTATTGTCCGATCGGATTGAAATTTATAATTATTTAATTATTATTAAATTTAATTATTTGGAAAAAATCGAAATACGCATTTATCGATTTGCGGAGGCGGTGGGCGTGGCACATCAAGTTTGAAATAAACTTCTTGTGTGTATTGAATACACGCACACTCCCACCAAGTCTGGTGCCTCTAGCTCTTTTAATATTTTAACACTCTTGTAGCTTACCATAGTACAGATCTACCCTATAAATTTCAATCCGATCGGACAATAAACAAAGAAGTTATAGGAGTTTGAATCTCCCATATAAAGTTGTGGGCGCTTAGAATTCCAGCTTAAATGTTGAACTGACGCAGCAGAAGGCCGGCATCAATAAAAGTCTTATTTGCCGATCGCTCCGCGTAACTGTGTGTGGTCTAGATGGTTGCATGCAAGATTCTGGTGCGTGTGGTCGCGGGTTCGAATCCAGCAACGGGCAATTTTTTTTTTTTTTTGCCGATTGCACTGCGTAACTGTGTGTGGCCTTGATGGTTGGCTCGCAAGTTTCTGATGCGTGAGGTCGCGGGTTCGAATCCTGCGCTGGGCAATTTTTTTTTTTTTTTTGCCGATCGCACTGCGTAACTGTGTGTGGTCTTGATGGTTGGCTCGCAAGTTTCTGATGCGTGAGGTCGCGGGTTCGAATCCTGCGCTGGGCAATTTTTTTTTTTTAATAATTTTGCGCTATATGAAAAATATATTATATATTATGCAAACATTATAATATATATATATATATTATGCAAAAAAAATAAGAAAAACCAAAAACTTTTTCTAAGCAATACAAAAAAAAGAAGACTGTGCTGGGATTCGAACCGGGGACATTTAGTTATAGAGCTGACAACTCTCACAACAAACCACTGAAGCACATGGTCTGTTCCTAGGCGCGATAAGTTTTGCATACAGCAGCAGAGACGGAGCAGAGGCTCGGCTTCAATGCTTGCGCCGACTGCGCACGCACAATCGGCGTGCAGTCGGCATGTGCCATTAGCGTCAATGCATGTGTATTTAATTTCGGAAATATGCGATGCGTTGTTATTAATTCGAATAAAAGTAATTAATATTAAGAATTATTTTTAGCAGCCAAAGGTAAATTATAACTTACTGTCGAGTGCACTCGACTGTAGCTTTCTTCAATTTTTATTTTTTAATAACAAAGAAGTTATAGGAGTTCGAATTCCCCATACAAAGTTATAGGCGCTATCGATTCCTAACCAAAACGTTAAATCGACGCAGTAGAGGGCCCGCGTCAATAAAAGCCTAATTTGCCGATCGCATGGCGTAAACTTGTATGGTCTAGTGGTTAGAGGTCCGACTCGTAAGTTACAAAGTCCGTGAGAGTTCTTGGGTTCGAATCTGGCGCGGGGCGATTTTGTTTTCTTAATGTAAATAGCTTTTTTTTTATTTTATAGCGTTTTTATCGAATAGCGTAAATGGTATCTTACAGTCGCGCGCGCTCGACTGTAGCTTTCCTTACTTGTTTTTTTATGAAAACGCATACTTTTTGTCGGCGGCGAAAGGCTGATAAGGTGCATGCATCGGCTCTTGTGCAAAATATGGCTAGAAGAAAGCATGCCCAACGATTGGAATCTCAGCGTCCTTTGTCCTGTACTGAAGAAAGGCGACCCGACGATATGTGCCAACTACCGGGGAATCAGCCTGATCACCATCTCATACAAGGTCCTGTCGAGCGTTATATGTGAACGACTGAAGCCGTATGCCAACACACTGATCGGACCTTATCAGTGCGGCTTCAGACCTGGTAAATCCACCATAGATCAGATCTTCACATTGCGCCAAATCCTGGAAAAAACCCACGAAAATTGAATTGACACACACCATCTCTTTGTCGATTACAAAGCTGCATTCGATAGCCCGACGAGGGAAAGCCTATATGCCACCATGTCTGAGTTCGATATTCTTGCAAAGCTAAAACGTCTTTGCAGGATGACATTGAGCAGCACCATCAGCTCTGTCAAGGTAGAAGCGAACCTCTCTGAACCTTTTAATACCGTTCGAGGTTTCAGGCAAGGCGACCCTCTGTCGTGCAACCTCTTCAACTTCGTGATGGAAGGGGTTCTGCAAAAAGCCGGTGTTCATCGATCTGGCACTATTTTTTTATAAAGGTGTCCAGCTCCTTGCTTATGCCGATGATATTGACATCATTGGCCGTAGCAAGCGTGATGTCACTGCTGCATTTTCCGCTATCGAAAAGGAGTCAGCAAAAGTGGGTTTGGCGGTAAACGAGGGCAAGACGAAGTATATGCTGTCGACAAGCAGGGAGACGCGGCGCCTAGACTCCCATGTGGTAGCCGACAGCTATAACTTCGAAGTGGTCAAGGAGTTTACGTACCTTGGCACCGCCATTAACACCAAAAATGACGTCAGCCTGGAGATCAAGCGAAGAATCACACTTGCCAATAGGTGCTACGTTGGTCTGAGTAGGCAAATGTGCAATAGAGACCTCTCTCGCCGAACAAAACTAACACTCTACAAGACACTCATCCTGCCCGTGCTCTTATATGGCGCAGAAGCATGGGTAATTTCACAGACGGATGCAGCAGCGCTTGGAGTGTTCGAGAGAAAAATTCTTCGCAAGATCTTCGGTCCCATTCGGATTGGGGACGACTTTCGCATTCGGATGAACCATGAGCTGTACGACTTGTACGACGACGTGGACGTGGTCCGGCGCATCACGATACAACGTCTGCGCTGGCTCGGCCACGTTGTGCGTATGGATGAAGAAGCTCCAGCTCAGAAGGTGTTCAAAGCGAGGGTCGACTATGGGCGACGACGAAGGGGACGACCAAATCATCGTTGGAAGGACCAAGTAGAGAAGGACCTTAGTCTACTGGGTATTTCCAATTGGAGGAGGCGCGCGAAGAGCAGAGGCGCCTGGAGGGAGACGCTGAGGTCGGCCAAAACCCGAAATGGGTTGTAGTGCCACCTAATAATAATAATAATAATACTTTTTGTTGACATAATTCATCCGGCGTATACAAGCAACATATATAGTTAAAAGAAACGCAGGAAAAATAAGTTGAAATTATTAAATCGGATAGGTAAAACTTAAAAGAAAAACTCGAAAAAAATCTAAAAAAAAGGAACAACCATCATAGGAATACAAAACAGTAAGCGAAAAAGAATTAAAATATAAAGCTCTGCAGTAAAAATACATTAGCATATTAAAAGGAAACTATTATAATATTGCAACCATCCTTTTATACCATTATTATTAATAATTTTTTTTTTTTGTTTTGTTTATAATGAATCATTGTTTAACTTCTTTTATTAATTAAATTTTGTCAACCATGAATTAATTTCTTTATTTCGCCGAAACAAGCCGTCGACAACACTGTCGTAGGGTTACAAGGGATCACCAGAGCCATGCTCTGATGCAGTAATCTTAGGTTGGGAGGGGACACTCATCACATAACAGCTGTGATGACCTACCCTAATGCTCGCACCCTCTCTCTTTCTCTCTTTCTCTCTCTCTTTCTCCCACTCTCTCTTTGTTTACTCCTTTTTATTTTATTTTATTTGAGACATTTTTGGATTTTTCTTCCTCTTTCCGGCTAGTCTTCTAGCAATTATTTCTTCTTCGCAGCACGCTCAATTCTGATCTTCAATTAATAATAATGAGCAGCGAAGGAAAGAGCTATTGGTATAAGCAAGACCACCAGACCCAAAGCCGACGAGCTAGAGCCGGACTCTAAAGCGTGCCCCGCACATACCAATAGCCCTGTCGCCCTGTGCTTCCTTTCGTTGCACGTTACAGATACGAACTCAAATGGAAAGGCGGTAGACAGGGATGGTGAAATAGGGCAATGAAAATATCGATTCGTACTTTCATGTCATTGCCCTTTGTAGAATTGTACGATACGATGTTTGCAACAATCTTACAGTCTTATCGATATAAATATATATATATATATCTACAAGGAAACCCGGCGAACTCCGTTTCGCAACCAGATGGCTTTATTTCTTTTGGTGATTAAAAGATGAAGAATGTTTTTTTTTTTTTTAGTTTAAAACGGAAAAAATTTCGTTTCATTTCACAACAGTAATGAATTCGTTTCAACTACAAAAATAAAGTGTTATTTATTTGAACTTCTCTAAGTTAATGGAAGTGAATACTGAATCGTACGTGTCCGCAAATTATCCGTGTCATTGAAGTGCTCTTTGGTAAATTAAATTAAATTTATTTCCACCTAATCCCGCCAAATTCTACAAAATCCCGCCAAATTCTACCAAATCCCACCAAATTCCGACTAATCCCACCAAATTCCGCCAAAATGCCTGCTGTTGGAATTGAATGAAAATTTGCACAATACACGTGATTGATTTGACAGGCTCCAATTAAAATTTAAGCAAACGCATTACTTATTTTTATACCATTACCCATTGAAAATGGGTAAAAAATGGTATATTAACTTTGTGCAAATGTATGTAACAGGCAGAAGGAGGCGTGGCAGACCATACAAAGTATATATATTCTTGATCAGCATCAATAGCCGAGTCGATTTGGTCATGTCCGTCTGTCTGTCCGTCTGTCCGTCTGTATGAACACACAGATCTCAGCTATTAAAAGAGCTAGAGCCACCAGACTTGGTGGGAGTGTGCGTGTATTCAATACACACAAGAAGTTTATTTCAAACTTGATGTGCCACGCCCACCGCCTCCGCAAATCGATAAATGCGTATTTCGATTTTTTCCAAATAATTCAATAACGAAAAAAGATAAACGCACTAAATTTGGTAGGAGGGTGTCTTGCAACATTATGCAGAAGTTGGATTTTAGACTTTTGGATGCCACGCCCACCGCCTCTAAAAAACACATTTTTATAGTTTAAAAGAACACTAGAAAAGCTAGAAGCACCAAATTTGGAAGTAAGGTGCCTGGTAACATTACGGAGAATGCGGAATTTCAACTTTTGGATGCCACGCCTACCGCCCCCAAAAATCGATTTTGTAAATTTGAAATTTTTTTAGGTATTATTGTAGATAATATATATAATAATATTGACCAACCCTATAAATTTAAATCCGATCGGACAATAAACACAGAAGTTATAGGCACGAGAAGTTTCGCTCACAGCAGTAGAGGCCCGACGCCGACGCCGACGCCGACGCCGACTGCGCACGCACAGTCGTCATGTAGTCAGTGTGCAGTCGGCATGTGCCATTAGCGTCAATGCATGTGAATTTGTCCTCGAAAATATGCGATGCGTTGTTATTCGCCGAATAAAAGTAATTAATATTAAGAATTAGTTTTTAACAGCGAAAGGTAAATGGTATCTTACTGTCGAGTGCACTCGACTGTAGCTTTCTTCACTTGTTTTAAATAAAAAATGATTTTCGTGCTTTCCTTTTGAAATTTTTCCTGATCTTTTTTTGCTATAAACCTCACGGAAACGATTTTGGGCCACGTACCTGTACGACACGGAGCCCGATCCCTTTCCAACGAATGCAAAACCGTGGAAATCGGTTCTTGCGTTCTGGAGTTAAATCGTCAGGAAGGACATTTGAACTTATTTTTATATAGTAGATATTGATAAATTTGTTATAAATAATTAATTATTAAGGAGTTTTCCAAAACATCGTATTAAAATTTTAATATTATACCATTTAACCATTGGAAATGAGAAAAAAATTTGTATAAACTTTGTGATAAGATTTCCGTCATTTTTGTCTACTTGTGTCACTTTTTGTAATGGCGCTATTTTTATACCATTTACCCATTGAAAATGGGTAAAAAATGGTATTTTAACTTTGTGAACATTTATGTTGCAGGCAGAACACAGAGATCTCAGTTATTAAGAGCTAGAGATACCAGACTTGGTGGGAGTGTGCGGTTATTCAATAGACAAAAGAAGTTCTATTTAAACTTTATGTGCCACGCTCACCTGCCAGAACTGCGACTGCAGCATCTGCTGTGGATTTGCGCAGAGAGCAGAATTACAACAGCGACGATCTCCAGTCATATGTCCAATCAAACATTACCAAATTAAACCATGAACAAAAAATAGTTTATGATCAGGTAATGCAAATGATAAATGAGGGGGCTCCGGGCATCTTCTTTTTGGATGCTCCGGGAGGAACGGGAAAAACATTCCTCATTACATTGATTCTGGCTACTGTTCGAGCTAACAAGGACATAGCTTTAGCTCTTGCTTCATCTGGAATCGCTGCGACATTGTTACCCGGTGGAAGGACTGCTCATTCAGCGCTGAAGTTGCCGTTGATTATGCAAATCATCGGATGAATGCACGATGGCCAACAAAATATCACTAGAGGCTCTCGATCGATCATTGCGGGATTTGCGTGGAGCCGTTCAACCATTTGGGAATGCTTTGATATTGCTCGCAGGAGATTTCAGACAAACGTTGCCTGTAATTTCTCGATCGACACCAGCGGACGAAATAAATGCTTGCCTGAAATATTCTACATTGTGGCGACATGTACGGACATTACAGTTGACAACAAATATGCGTGTACAGTTGCAGAACGATGACTCAGCCGACGCATTCTCACGACAGTTACTGGACATTGGGAACGGAGAGCTGCCAGTCAATGAGACGTCGAGAAAAATACGATTGCCAGACAATTTCTGTAATTTAGTAATATCGAAGGAAGAACTAATCAGAAAAGTCTTCCCTGATATCCGAATCAATTATAGGAATCATAATTGGCTCAGTGAACGAGCCATTCTTGCCGCCAAGAACAGAGATGTCTACCAACTCAATCATGTAATCCAATCCAGCATAGAAACTCAGGAGATAACATATATAAGTCAATAGACACCGTTGTGAAGGCAGATGATGCTGTTAACTACCCTACGAAATTTTTGAACTCACTTGGTTTGCCTGGAACGCCACCACACATATTGAAATTGAAAATAGATGTGCCAATTATCATGCTCGAGAATATCAATCAGCCAAAACTCTGCAATGGCACGCGACTCGCGGTCAAGAAATTGATGAACAACGTTGTAGAAGCAACGATCCTAACTGGTCCCTTCAAAAGTGAAGACGTCCTCATTCCTAGGATTCCTATGATCCCGACTGATACACCGTTTCAATTCAAGAGATTGCAGTTTCCCATTCGCTTGGCGTTCGCAATGACAATTAATAAAGCTCAAGGTCAATCTTTCGATTTGTGTGGTGTAGATTTGGATGCAGATTGTTTTTCACACGGGCAATTGTACGTTACGTGTTCCCGAGTCGGTAAACCAGATAGTCTTTATATTTACGCGGAGAATGGAGAAACGAAAAATATTGTATACCCACAAGCATTATAGAATTGAAGGGATTGGGAAATTATTCTTTTTGTGTTACTTATTCCGTGGGCGTAGAACCACACTATGCCACAGCGAGACGTGGCAGGGTACAGCTAGTGTATATATATATTTATAATTATATATAAGAAGGAAATATAGTACTTTTGTTTTTTACTGCATGGAATTCGGTGCAATATTCTGAATACTAAGTAAGCCTGATGGTTGAAAAATACAATCAGTATTTAATTGCTTACGCGTAAGCAACTTTTTATACCATCATTATGCACAAGTTGGATTTTAGAATTTCGGATGCCACTCCCCCGCCTCTATAAAACATATTTTTATAGTTTAAAAGAACACTGGGAAAGTTAGAAGCACCAAAGTTTATAGTATGGTGCCTGGTAACATTACGGAGAACGCGGATTTTCAACTTTTGGATGCCACGCCCACCGCCCCCAAATTATTGAATTTTAAGAAAAGTAGGAATATAACAAAACATTTTTTGACACTCTTGTAGCTTACCATAGTACAGATCTACCCTATAAATTTCAATCCGATCGGACAATAAACAACAAGTAAGGAAAGCTACAGTCGAGCGCGCGCGACTGTAAGATACCATTTACCCTATTCGAAGAAATAATAAAAAATAAAATAAATGGTATAAAAATAAAAAAAAAGCAATTTACATTAAGAAAAAAAAATCGGCCCGCGCCAGATTCGAACCCAAGAACTCTCACGAACTTTGTAACTTACGAGTCGGACCTCTAACTACTAGACCACACAAGTTTACGCCATGCGATCGGCAAATTAGACTTTTGTTGACGCGGGCCCTCTACTGCGTCGATTTAACGTTTTGGTTAGGAATCGCAAGCGCCTATAACTTTGTATGGGGAATTCGAACTCCTATAACTTCTTTGTTATTAAAAAATAAAAATTGAAGAAAGCTACAGTCGAGTGCACTCGACAGTAAGTTATAATTTACCTTTGGCTGCTAAAAATAATTCTTAATATTAATTACTTTTATTCGAATTAATAACAACGCATCGCATATTTCCGAAATTAAATACACATGCATTGACGCTAATGGCACATGCCGACTGCACGCCGATTGTGCGTGCGCAGTCGGCGCAAGCATTGAAGCCGAGCCTCTGCTCCGTCTCTGCTGCTGTATGCAAAACTTTTCGCGCCTAGGAACAGACCATGTGCTTCAGTGGTTTGTTGTGAGAGTTGTCAGCTCTATAACTAAATGTCCCCGGTTCGAATCCCAGCGCAGTCTTCTTTTTTTTGTATTGCTTAGAAAAAGTTTTTGGTTTTTCTTTTTTTTTTTGCATAATATATTTTTCATATAGCGCAAAATTATTAAAAAAAAAAAATTGCCCAGCGCAGGATTCGAACCCGCGACCTCACGCACCAGAATCTTGCATGCAACCATCTAGACCACACACAGTTACGCGGAGCGATCGGCAAATGAGACTTTTATTGATGCCGGCCTTCTGCTGCGTCAGTTCAACATTTTAGTTGGAATTCTAAGCACCCACAACTTTATATGGGAGATTCAAACTCCTATAACTTCTTTGTTTATTGTCCGATCGGATTGAAATTTATAGGGTAGATCTGTACTATGGTAAGCTACAAGAGTGTTAAAAAAAAATGTTTTGTTATTTCCCTACTTTTCTTAAAATGCAATAGTTTGGGGGCGGTGGGCGTGGCATCCAAAAGTTGAAAATCAAACATTCTCCGTAATGTTACCAGGCACCTTACTTTCAAATTTGGCGCTTCTAGCTTTTCTAGTTTTCTTTTAAACTATAAAAATGTGTTTTTTAGAGGCGGTGGGCGTGGCATCCAAAATTCTAAAATCCAACTTCTGCATAATGTTGCAAGACACCCTCCTACCAAGTTTGGTGCGTTTATCTCTTTTCGTTATTGAATTATTTGGAAAAAATCGAAATACGCATTTATCGATTTGCGGAGGCGGTGGGCGTGGCACATCAAGTTTGAAATAAACTTCTTGTGTGTATTGAATACACGCACACTCCCACCAAGTCTGGTGGCTCTAGCTCTTTTAGTAGCTGAGATCTGTGTGTTCATACAGACGGACAGACGGACATGACCAAATCGACTCGGCTATTGATGCTGATCAAGAATATATATACTTTGTATGGTCTGCCACGCCTCCTTCTGCCTGTTACATACATTTGCACAAAGTTAATATACCATTTTTTACCCATTTTCAATGGGTAAATGGTATAAAAAAGTTATAGGATTTAGAATCTCTCATATAAAGTTGTGGGCGCTTAGAATTCCAACTAAAATGTTTAACTGACGCAGCAGAGGGCCGGCATCAATAAAAGTCTCATTTGCCAATCGCACTGCGTAACTGTGTGTGGTCTAGATGGCTGGCGCGCAAGATTCTGGTGCGTGAGGTCGCGGGTTCGAATCCTGCGATGGGCAATTTTTTTTTTTTTGCCGATTGCACTGCGCTAGAGCCGGACTCTAAAGCGTGCCCCGCACATACCAATAGCCCTGTCGCCCTGTGCTTCCTTTCGTTGCACGTTACAGATACGAACTCAAATGGAAAGGCGGTAGGCAGGGATGGTGAAATAGGGCAATGAAAATATCGATTCGTACTTTCATGTCATTGCCCTTTGTAGAATTGTACGATACGATGTTTGCAACAATCTTACAGTCTTATCGATATAAATATATATATATATATCTACAAGGAAACCCGGCGAACTCCGTTTCGCCACCAGATGGCTTTATTTCTTTTGGTGTGTGGCAACACTCTTTTGCGCACCTATCGGAAAACACAATCGAATGACTATCGAGCAACCAAGCAATAACTTGCTTGAATGCAACGGTGTGGTTAACTGGAATTCGAAAAGCTTCTCGTCTAAATTTGTATTTGAATATAAATAAAACGTTTATTAGTGTAAACATCAAACGTCTTAATGTGTACACTAAAGTGGTGACCCCGACAAGCAAAATCGAACAGCAAATGCCGCACTACAATCTCCGATCCACAACCACATCAAGCGTCAGCGACGAAAATTTTTAACTTCCCGATCTAGGGAAGTTATTGTAACGACCCCGATTTTGAAGAGTGTCAGATCCTTGAAATTTTCACGTTTCTCGACGTTTCACATCCCCCTGACCCATTTTCAATGAGGGTTCTGTGTGTGTGTGTGTGTGTGTGTGTGTGTGTATGAGAGTATGTTCGTATGTGAGATTTTTTTGTGTCAGCGGTTTCTCATAAACTACTGAACCGATTTGAACTTTTTTTTTTTTGAAAGATTCGTTTCACCGCCATCTAGGTCTGAAAGGAGTTTAAGAGGGTTATATGTTATAGTTTTTTAATAATTCGCCAAAAAGCACGATTTTTCGGGTATTTTTTGCTTTTTTCGGCTCTATCTCGTAAACGACGGGGTTTTGAAGAAAGTCGTAAGAAACTTTTCGAGCCGAAATTGAATTCTCTACAAAAAAGGTAAAATGATATTTTTCAAAATTCTCAACCCTTAACGAGATAATGGTGTTTTAAAGTAGGAAAAAGTTGAAAAATCGCGACACGCTCGCTCACATGTGTGTATGTGCGTATGTTCGTATGTGAGATTTTTTTGTGTCAGCGGTTTCTCATAAACTACTGAACCGATTTGAACTTTTTTTTTTTGAAAGATTCGTTTCACCGCCATCTAGGTCTGAAAGGAGTTTAAGAGGGTTATATGTTATAGTTTTTTAATAATTCGCCAAAAAGCACGATTTTTCGGGTATTTTTTGCTTTTTTCGGCTCTATCTCGTAAACGACGGGGTTTTGAAGAAAGTCGTAAGAAACTTTTCGAGCCGAAATTGAATTCTCTACAAAAAAGGTAAAATGATATTTTTCAAAATTCTCAACCCTTAACGAGATAATGGTGTTTTAAAGTAGGAAAAAGTTGAAAAATCGCGACACGCTCGCTCACATGTGTGTATGTGCGTATGTTCGTATGTGAGATTTTTTTGTGTCAGCGGTTTCTCATAAACTACTGAACCGATTTGAACTTTTTTTTTTTTGAAAGATTCGTTTCACCGCCATCTAGGTCTGAAAGGAGTTTAAGAGGGTTATATGTTATAGTTTTTTAATAATTCGCCAAAAAGCACGATTTTTTGGGTATTTTTTGCTTTTTTCGGCTCTATCTCGTAAACGACGGGGTTTTGAAGAAAGTCGTAAGAAACTTTTCGAGCCGAAATTGAATTCTCTACAAAAAAGGTAAAATGATATTTTTCAAAATTCTCAACCCTTAACGAGATAATGGTGTTTTAAAAGTAGGAAAAAGTTGAAAAATCGCGACACGCTCGCTCACATCGCCCCCCCCCCCCCCAACAACACACTCACCCACCCACCTGTCCACCCACACACACCCACCCGTCCACCCACACACACCCACCCGTCCACCCACACACACACACACACACACACACACACACACACACATACATATTTTTGTTATTTTTTAACTTCCCGATTTAGGGAAGTTATTGTAACGACCCCGATTTTGAAGAGTGTCAGATCCTTGAAATTTTCACGTTTCTCGACGTTTCACATCCCCCTGACCCATTTTCAATGAGGGTTCTGTGTGTGTGTGTGTGTGTGTGTGTGTGTGTATGAGAGTATGTTCGTATGTGAGATTTTTTTGTGTCAGCGGTTTCTCATAAACTACTGAACCGATTTGAACTTTTTTTTTTTTGAAAGATTCGTTTCACCGCCATCTAGGTCTGAAAGGAGTTTAAGAGGGTTATATGTTATAGTTTTTTAATAATTCGCCAAAAAGCACGATTTTTTGGGTATTTTTTGCTTTTTTCGGCTCTATCTCGTAAACGACGGGGTTTTGAAGAAAGTCGTAAGAAACTTTTCGAGCCGAAATTGAATTCTCTACAAAAAAGGTAAAATGATATTTTTCAAAATTCTCAACCCTTAACGAGATAATGGTGTTTTAAAAGTAGGAAAAAGTTGAAAAATCGCGACACGCTCGCTCACATCGCCCCCCCCCCCCCCCCCAACAACACACTCACCCACCCACCTGTCCACCCACACACACCCACCCGTCCACCCACACACACCCACCCGTCCACCCACACACACACACACACACACACACACACACACACACATACATATTTTTGTTATTTTTTAACTTCCCGATCTAGGGAAGTTATTGTAACGACCCCGATTTTGAAGAGTGTCAGATCCTTGAAATTTTCACGTTTCTCGACGTTTCACATCCCCCTGACCCATTTTCAATGAGGGTTCTGTGTGTGTGTGTGTGTGTGTGTGTGTGTATGTGCGTATGTTCGTATGTGAGATTTTTTTGTGTCAGCGGTTTCTCATAAACTACTGAACCGATTTGAACTTTTTTTTTTTGAAAGATTCGTTTCACCGCCATCTAGGTCTGAAAGGAGTTTAAGAGGGTTATATGTTATAGTTTTTTAATAATTCGCCAAAAAGCACGATTTTTTGGGTATTTTTTGCTTTTTTCGGCTCTATCTCGTAAACGACGGGGTTTTGAAGAAAGTCGTAAGAAACTTTTCGAGCCGAAATTAAATTCTCTACAAAAAAGGTAATATGATATTTTTCAAAATTCTCAACCCTTAACGAGATAATGGTGTTTTAAAAGTAGGAAAAAGTTGAAAAATCGCGACACGCTCGCTCACATTGCCCGTCCCAGATACACACATACTCACACACGCGTAGACACACACACAGATATGTGTATTTGTGTGTGCAAATTATATTCTCTATAAAAAAAAGTTTCATAACATTTTTACTTATACCTACTGGTTGACGAGAAAATTTATGTTTGACACAAAGCTCAGAGAAAAAGCACATACATACATCTCATATCGGGAAGTTATAGATGTGACCCGAATGGGGGTCACACTTTGCCCGCTTCTTGTTACGAAAGCAACGACAACATGCAAGCAGAGCATATATCAAGCCAATCTGGCGAAACGCAGCAGAACCTACAACCGTTGAGCGCAACGAGCGATCAGCAATCCAATATACGTGCCAACTTTGAACGTGTCCTGGTACCCAAATTCAACAAGTCCAACCCTCACCTTTGGTTTGCCCAAGTGGAACGATCAATGCGACTGAGCAACGTTATCGACCATGCCGACCGTTTTGACCTGGTAGTCGTCCAGTTGGAAGAGGACATTGTGCGGCACGTTGAAGACCTGGTTATGTCGCCGCCAGATCAGAATCGATACGAACGCCTCAAAATCAAGCTGCTCTCTAAATTTTCAGAAACAGCAGATACTAAACTTCAACGCCTTCTTCTTGGAGTCGAAACCTCGGCAACTAAACCAAGCGAAATACTAGCTAATATGAGGCGCCTGGTACCTGACAAGGGGTATGATCTATTGCTTCGTTCACTCTTCTTGCAACAAATGCCACAGTCTATTCGCCCACTGCTGGCATTATGGGACGACTATGATTTGGATAAGCTCGCTGAAAACGCCGATAAAATGCTGGATGCAGTCAAGCCATCAACACAGTTTGGAGTAGAGGCTGTGTCCCGTTCACCATTGCCCACCGACATATCGTCAACAATTCAAGAACTAGCGGATTCAGTTAACAAACTACAACTCGAGGTTAAAAACCTAAAAAATCCACCGAAGACCAAGAGCCGCTCCCAGTCAGCTCAGCCAGCCACAAACATCGATGAAAAGTCAAAGGAGAAATTATGTTGGTACCACGCCAAGTTCGGGAATCAGGCACGCAAATGCCGGCCCGAGTGCCCCAATTGGAAGCCGTTAAACTAAAGCAGCTGCCGATCTCGCTGGTTGGCGGCAGCTACACTACAACCAGCCATTGTGCAAGCACTGCACACCAAAACTCGGAGTGTATTTTGCGTGAAGCTCGCTTACATGTCATCGACAATAACTCGAAAATTCGCTTCCTCATCGACTCCGGCTCAGCAGTGTCCATCTTACCACGCAAGTTAATACGCGCAAAAACAACACTAAACGCACTACGTCTCTTTGCAGCAAATAAATCAACCATCCAAACATACGGCTCTCAATCTATGAATCTCGACTTGGGTTTTGGCCGAACGTTCACCTGGTCATTCACCATCGCTGATGTGGAATCGCCAATAATTGGAGCTGATTTACTCACAAGACATAGCATCCTAATCGACCTTAAAGCCAAAAAGCTCATCGACATGAGTTCCAAAAAACCGATTCAGGAACCTGCACCAAATGCAGAAGATGTTTCTGTATCAACTATAACTAACACCATTGACTTTCGAGGCTTAGTAAATGAATTCATCAGTGTGACGACAGCACCGATTCAACATAATGCCAAAAACTCAACACACAAAGTTGAACATCTCATCGAAACGACAGGCAATCCAATCGCCGATCGACCTCGACGCCTCACCGGCGAGAAACTACGCGTGGCAAAAAACGAGGTAAATGCTCTGCTCAACCAGGGCATTTGCCGTACATCCAACAGCCCATGGGCAAGCCCACTACACATGGTGGCGAAACGCGATGGTGGCTGGCGTGCATGTGGTGACTATCGCAAACTCAATTCAGTCACAACGCCTGATCGCTACCCGATCGGTCATATTCACGATTTCGCTGAGAGACTTTATGGAAAAAAAATATTCACAACGTTGGATTTGGCTCGAGCGTATTATCAGATTCCCATGGCAGCAGAAGACATTAAAAAAACAGCCGTCTGTACTCCATTCGGACTAATTGAATTCTTGTACATGCCCTTTGGATTAAAAAACGCAACCCAAACCTTCCAACGCTTTATGGATGGTATTCTAAGAGGCTTGGACTTCGTCTACTGCTACATAGATGACATCTTAATCATGTCAAGCACACCGGATGAACACGAAAAGCAGCTACGTGCAGTTCTCTCTATACTTCAAAAAAATGGACTGACCATAAATGTAAACAAATGTCAAATTGCCAAACCAGAAGTCACATTTCTTAGCTACATTATAAACCAAGAGGGCATATGCCCACCGAGGGACCGTGTTACTGCCATCACCAACTATAAGCAACCTGACACAATCTGTGAGCTGGGCAGATTCCTTGGCATCGTCAATTATTATCGCCGATGTATTCCCCATGCATCAAAAATTCAGGCCCCTCTCAGCGAACTGATCCAAGACATCAAAAAGAACGATAAACGCCCAGTCAAGTGGACTCCAAAGGCTCTTGAAGCGTTTGAATTGTGCAAGCAGTCCGTTGCGAAAGCTGCCCTAATCAGTCATCCTGTACCCAACGCTGCCCTAGCATTAGTGTGTGATGCATCTGATTCAGCAATCGGTGCTGTTTTGGAGCAACAACTGGGTGTCACTTGGAAACCACTTGGATTTTTTTCAAGAAAACTCTCCAACACCGAAAAAAACTACAGCACATACGACCGTGAGCTCCTGGCGATCTACGATGCCATACGGCACTTCAAACATATAGGCGCGAGTCTTTGTCATTAAAACCGACCACAAGCCGTTGATATACGCCTTTTCACAGAAACCGGAAAAGGCGTCACCCCGTCAGCTCCGACATCTAGACTTCATAGCACAATTTTCAACAAATATTGAAGTGAAACTTCTTATACGACGCCGGAATATGTTGCGTTAAACGTTTAACGCTCCAGTGGAGGGGGAATAGCGTTGAACGCTTAACGCAACTCGGAAGGAGAAGAGGAAAAGAGAAAGATAGAGTGCGAGAGAGAGAGAGAGTGAATGAGAGTAAGGTATCGCCAGGCGCATGCGCTGCTATGGCGATACACGTAGCGCGTAACAGCTGCCTAGACTAATATTAGTGCCTATGCGTGAGTGCATCAAGCGTCCTATGTGTCGAAAATTCTTTTTCTTTTCTTATTTTTGAAGTGAAACTTCTTATACGACGCCGGAAAATGTTGCGTTAAACGTTTAACGCTCCAGTGGAGGGGGAATATCGTTGAACGCTTAACGCAACTCGGAAGAAGAGGAAAAGAGAAAGATAGAGTGCGAGAGAGAGTGAATGAGAGTAAGGTATCGCCAGGCGCATGCGCTGCTTTGGCGATACACGTAGCGCGTAACAGCTGCCTAGACTAATATTAGTGCCTATGCGTGAGTGCATCAAGCGTCCTATGTGTCGAAAATTCTTTTTGAAGTGAAACTTCTTATACGACGCCGGAAAATGTTGCGTTAAACGTTTAACGCTCCAGTGGAGGGGGAATAGCGTTGAACGCTTAACGCAACTCGGAAGGAGAAGAGGAAAAGAGAAAGATAGAGTGCGAGAGAGAGAGAGTGAATGAGAGTAAGGTATCGCCAGGCGCATGCGCTGCTATGGCGATACACGTAGCGCGTAACAGCTGCCTAGACTAATATTAGTGCCTATGCGTGAGTGCATCAAGCGTCCTATGTGTCGAAAATTCTTTTTCTTTTCTTATTGAAGTGAAACTTCTTATACGACGCCGGAAAATGTTGCGTTAAACGTTTAACGCTCCAGTGGAGGGGGAATAGCGTTGAACGCTTAACGCAACTCGGAAGGAGAAGAGGAAAAGAGAAAGATAGAGTGCGAGAGAGAGTGAATGAGAGTAAGGTATCGCCAGGCGCATGCGCTGCTATGGCGATACACGTAGCGCGTAACAGCTGCCTAGACTAATATTAGTGCCTATGCGTGAGTGCATCAAGCGTCCTATGTGTCGAAAATTCTTTTTCTTTTCTTATTTTTTTTGGGCAAGGTCACTAAACACACACACACACACATACACGCAGCATAAGAGTAAAAACGACTTCTGCTTCTGCTCAGGCTGCGCGACTTCTACGCGTACGTTTCTTTCTTTCTTTCATGCTTCGATTCGAGTTCAGTTCAGTCTTCGTTCGGTTCGTTCAGTTCGTTCAGTTTCGGTCTTCGGTCTTAATCAAGGTGAGTAACCTTGGCCTTATTTTCGAGCAGCGCACTCTTTGCCGCCATCGCGCCATCGCGCCATCTCGCTCGCACCAACGCGCACGCATTGCCAAAAAACGAAAAAGAAACTAGTGCTCGCTTCGCTCACGAAGGCGCCGAGGGAGTGAGTTTGTGTGTGTGTGTGCGTTTGCTTGTGTGAGTAGCGCAGAGCGAACGGGCCGAGCAATTGTTGCTGCCTGCTGTTGCCATTGAAGGAGTTTATATTATCCCAGTGAACAAACAGAAAAAATTTTATCATGGGAATGGGAGCAATGATAGGTCATGTCGCGCTTTGCGAGATGAAATGATAAAATTACGTCAGAATCCAATTGTCACCTTAGAAAAAGAATTATTCGAGTTTCTTAGCACGAGAAAAAGTTTATCAATAACATCATTTAATTGTCAAAGTCTTCGTGCTCATGTTGATGATTTCTCAGATAGAGTGTTTAAACAATCAAATATCTTGATGTTATCAGAAACGTTTATGAACGACAACGAACCTCCTGTATCCGTACCAAATTTTGATTTCGTTGTAAGATTTCAACGAAATGAAACAAGAAATTCAGGCGTTGCTATTTATCACAATGAGCAAGACAAATGTCATATTCTTACTCCTCATTTAGATATAAAGGCGCCATACGCGAGTGATGCTGATGCAACGATATCAACATCAACAAGAATTGGCGATTTGTGTGCGGTAGAATGCAAAATCAACCCTAGCGATAATCATAATAGTAAAAAATTGAATTTAATTGCCGTTTATATATCACCAAATTCATCGATGAGAGATATAAAATTGTTTATCGGTAAAGCTTTATTACCGTTGTCAACTGCAGGTTCGCAAGCTCTCGCAGAGATTATCGGAGAGCCAGTAGAGTATAGCGAACAACCGGTACTCCTTGCGGGAGATTTTAATATCAATTTCTCATTGCCAGAAGCTGAACCATTGCTGGCATTCCTCAGAGAGAAATTTTCATTAGAAATGATCAATGGAAGAAATGATCCGACGACAAAAGGAGGTACGACTATTGATGCGGTATTTGCGAGAAATATAGATAAAATAGATGTAAGACATTTCATATCGTATTTTAGTTATCATAATCCAATTGTAAATATTATAGATATGAATCCGTCAGAACCCAGAGATGATCATTGATTTGGACTTTGCTTTATAATAAATTTATAAAATGTGAATTGAAGAAAGTGTTGGTCACTCCACCTTATTTTTATCCTTTCCCTCCCGCTATTTTTCTTTTATACGAAATAATATGCATTTTTTGGAATATCGCTAAGAAGTTTCACTTCTTTCGCGCGTAAGGACTCCACGCACACAATTTTTTATACATATTGCCGGTCCAGAAAACTCAGTGGCAGATGCATTGTCACGTATCAGCGCGATCTCGATGCCGACTACAGTGAGTCTGGCAAGGATTGAGGAGGCTCAGAGCGATGATACTGAGCTTACACAATTACTCCAAGGCAACACAGCATTAAAATTCGAACTCATTCCCTTTCAAGACGACATTCAAATCTACTGCGACAAGTTCAATGGGTCTCATAGGCCATATGTACCACACTCCCTTCGATATTCCGTTTTCGCAGCAATCCATGGACTATCTCACCCCAGTGGTAGGAGCACATTACAACAGGTCCGGCGAAAATATGTCTGGCCTTCAATGAGAAAAGATGTAACTGCGTGGGCTCGAAATTGCCTACCTTGCCAACGATCGAAAATCCACCGTCATAATTCCTTAAGTCCTGTCAAAATCGATATGCCAGATGGTCGTTTTGATCACGTGCACTTGGATATCGTTATCATGCCGCTAGTGAAAGAGCACCGCTACTGTCTAACAATGATTGATCGCTTCTCCAGATGGCCCGAAGCTGTGTCTCTCAAGGACATAAGTGCTGAAACCATTTCCTCTTTGGTTGTCCAAAAATCATAACCACCGAGGGCACTCAATTTGAATCTTTTCTATTTAAAGCACTCGCCGATCTGGTTGGCAGTAAACATATCCACACTACCGCTTACCACCCACAATCCAATGGCATGATCGAGCGTTGGCATCGGTCTTTCAAGTCGGCCCTTATGTGTAGCCGAGAAGTGCCATGGATAGATCTACTGCCTACAGTTCTGCTAGGTTTAAGAACTTGCTACAAGGAGGACCTGGGTACATCAACAGCAGAATTTCTTTATGGAAACCACATCCGTCTTCCCAACGAGTTCTACGATGACTTAGACAAACCACTTCACCCAAAGAATTTTATAGTGAAATTCAGAGAACATATGCGCTTGGTTCGACCGGCATCTGCAGCCCACCACATCAAGGAGTCTATGTTCGTCCTGAAGCACATGAATGACTGCTCTCATGTCATGCTCCGCACCGATGCTGTACGACAACCTCTCGAACAACCCTATACTGGCCCATTCGAAATGGTCAGCCGAACCTCTGACCGCGTCTACGTCATCAGAATGAACGGCAAAGAATTAGCGGTTTCCGTTGATCGCTTAAAACCAGCATTTATCCCAAAAGAAGTCAACACAGAACCACATTCGCTCCCGACCTGGTCACTGGGGGAGGGTAGCTGTGGCAACACTCTTTTGCGCACCTATCGGAAAACACAATCGAATGACTATCGAGCAACCAAGCAATAACTTACTTGAATGCAACGGTGTGGTTAACTGGAATTCGAAAAGCTTCTCGTCTAAATTTGTATTTGAATATAAATAAAACGTTTATTAGTGTAAACATCAAACGTCTTAATGTGTACACTAAAGGTGATTAAAAGATGAAGAATTTTTTTTTTTTTTTGAAGTGAAACTTCTTATACGACGCCGGAAAATGTTGCGTTAAACGTTTAACGCTCCAGTGGAGGGGGAATATCGTTGAACGCTTAACGCAACTCGGAAGAAGAGGAAAAGAGAAAGATAGAGTGCGAGAGAGAGTGAATGAGAGTAAGGTATCGCCAGGCGCATGCGCTGCTTTGGCGATACACGTAGCGCGTAACAGCTGCCTAGACTAATATTAGTGCCTATGCGTGAGTGCATCAAGCGTCCTATGTGTCGAAAATTCTTTTTGAAGTGAAACTTCTTATACGACGCCGGAAAATGTTGCGTTAAACGTTTAACGCTCCAGTGGAGGGGGAATAGCGTTGAACGCTTAACGCAACTCGGAAGGAGAAGAGGAAAAGAGAAAGATAGAGTGCGAGAGAGAGAGAGTGAATGAGAGTAAGGTATCGCCAGGCGCATGCGCTGCTATGGCGATACACGTAGCGCGTAACAGCTGCCTAGACTAATATTAGTGCCTATGCGTGAGTGCATCAAGCGTCCTATGTGTCGAAAATTCTTTTTCTTTTCTTATTGAAGTGAAACTTCTTATACGACGCCGGAAAATGTTGCGTTAAACGTTTAACGCTCCAGTGGAGGGGGAATAGCGTTGAACGCTTAACGCAACTCGGAAGGAGAAGAGGAAAAGAGAAAGATAGAGTGCGAGAGAGAGTGAATGAGAGTAAGGTATCGCCAGGCGCATGCGCTGCTATGGCGATACACGTAGCGCGTAACAGCTGCCTAGACTAATATTAGTGCCTATGCGTGAGTGCATCAAGCGTCCTATGTGTCGAAAATTCTTTTTCTTTTCTTATTTTTTTTGGGCAAGGTCACTAAACACACACACACACACATACACGCAGCATAAGAGTAAAAACGACTTCTGCTTCTGCTCAGGCTGCGCGACTTCTACGCGTACGTTTCTTTCTTTCTTTCATGCTTCGATTCGAGTTCAGTTCAGTCTTCGTTCGGTTCGTTCAGTTCGTTCAGTTTCGGTCTTCGGTCTTAATCAAGGTGAGTAACCTTGGCCTTATTTTCGAGCAGCGCACTCTTTGCCGCCATCGCGCCATCGCGCCATCTCGCTCGCACCAACGCGCACGCATTGCCAAAAAACGAAAAAGAAACTAGTGCTCGCTTCGCTCACGAAGGCGCCGAGGGAGTGAGTTTGTGTGTGTGTGTGCGTTTGCTTGTGTGAGTAGCGCAGAGCGAACGGGCCGAGCAATTGTTGCTGCCTGCTGTTGCCATTGAAGGAGTTTATATTATCCCAGTGAACAAACAGAAAAAATTTTATCATGGGAATGGGAGCAATGATAGGTCATGTCGCGCTTTGCGAGATGAAATGATAAAATTACGTCAGAATCCAATTGTCACCTTAGAAAAAGAATTATTCGAGTTTCTTAGCACGAGAAAAAGTTTATCAATAACATCATTTAATTGTCAAAGTCTTCGTGCTCATGTTGATGATTTCTCAGATAGAGTGTTTAAACAATCAAATATCTTGATGTTATCAGAAACGTTTATGAACGACAACGAACCTCCTGTATCCGTACCAAATTTTGATTTCGTTGTAAGATTTCAACGAAATGAAACAAGAAATTCAGGCGTTGCTATTTATCACAATGAGCAAGACAAATGTCATATTCTTACTCCTCATTTAGATATAAAGGCGCCATACGCGAGTGATGCTGATGCAACGATATCAACATCAACAAGAATTGGCGATTTGTGTGCGGTAGAATGCAAAATCAACCCTAGCGATAATCATAATAGTAAAAAATTGAATTTAATTGCCGTTTATATATCACCAAATTCATCGATGAGAGATATAAAATTGTTTATCGGTAAAGCTTTATTACCGTTGTCAACTGCAGGTTCGCAAGCTCTCGCAGAGATTATCGGAGAGCCAGTAGAGTATAGCGAACAACCGGTACTCCTTGCGGGAGATTTTAATATCAATTTCTCATTGCCAGAAGCTGAACCATTGCTGGCATTCCTCAGAGAGAAATTTTCATTAGAAATGATCAATGGAAGAAATGATCCGACGACAAAAGGAGGTACGACTATTGATGCGGTATTTGCGAGAAATATAGATAAAATAGATGTAAGACATTTCATATCGTATTTTAGTTATCATAATCCAATTGTAAATATTATAGATATGAATCCGTCAGAACCCAGAGATGATCATTGATTTGGACTTTGCTTTATAATAAATTTATAAAATGTGAATTGAAGAAAGTGTTGGTCACTCCACCTTATTTTTATCCTTTCCCTCCCGCTATTTTTCTTTTATACGAAATAATATGCATTTTTTGGAATATCGCTAAGAAGTTTCACTTCTTTCGCGCGTAAGGACTCCACGCACACAATTTTTTTAGTTTAAAAGGGAAAAAATTTCGTTTCATTTCACAACAGTAATGAATTCGTTTCAACTACAAAAATAAAGTGTTATTTATTTGAACTTCTCTAAGTTAATGGAAGTGAATACTGAATCGTACGTGTCCGCAAATTATCCGTGTCATTGAAGTGCTCTTTGGTAAATTAAATTAAATTTATTTCCACCTAATCCCGCCAAATCCCACCAAAGCCCGCCAAATCCCACCAAATCCAGCCAAATTCTACAAAATCCCGCCAAATTCTACCAAATCCCACCAAATTCCGCCAAAATGCCTGCTGTTGGAATTGAATGAAAATTTGCACAATACACGTGATTGATTTGACAGGCTCCAATTAAAATTTAAGCAAACGCATTACTTATTTTTATACCATTTACCCATTGAAAATGGGTAAAAAAATATATATATTAACTTTGTGCAATTGTATGTAACAGACAGAAGGAGGAGTGGCAGACCATACAAAGTATATATATTCTTGATCAGCATCAATAGCCGAGTCGATTTGGTCATGTCCGTCTGTCTGTCCGTCTGTCCGTCTGTATGAACACACAGATCTCAGCTATTAAAATAGCTAGAGCCACCAGACTTGGTGGGAGTGTGCGTGTATTCAATACACACAAGAAGTTTATTTCAAACTTGATGTGCCACGCCCACCGCCTCCGCAAATCGATAAATGCCTATTTCGATTTTTTCCAAATAATTCAATAACGAAAAAAGATAAACGCACCAAATTTGGTAGGGGGTTGTCTTGCAACATTATGCAGAAGTTGAAGTTAGACTTTTGGATGCCACGCCCACCGCCTCTAAAAAACACATTTTTATAGTTTAAAAGAACACTAGATAAGCTAGAAGCACCAAATTTGGAAGTAAGGTGCCTGGTAACATTACGGAGAATGCGGAATTTCAACTTTAGGATGCCACGCCTACCGCCCCCAAAAATCGATTTTGTAAATTTGAAATTTTTTTAGGCACGCACAGTCGTCGTGTAGTCAGTGTGCAGTCGGCATGTGCCATTAGCGTCAATGCATGTGAATTTGTCCTCGAAAATATGCGATGCGTTGTTATTCGCCGAATAAAAGTAATTAATATTAAGAATTAGTTTTTAACAGCGAAAGGTAAATGGTACTTACAATGTACTTACAATTTTGAAAATGCCACCAAATATGAATGGAGTAACGTATAAGAAAATTTAGTTTATTTTCACTGTGCCGAATGCGTTCACGCAGCCTTTTATACCATTTACCCATTGAAAATGGGTAAAAAATGGTATATTAACTTTGTGCAAATGTATGTAACAGGCAGACGGAGGCGTGGCAGACCATACAAAGTATATATATTCTTGATCAGCATCAATAGCCGAGTCGATTTGGTCATGTCCGTCTGTCTGTCCGTCTGTCCGTCTGTATGAACACACAGATCTCAGCTATTAAAAGAGCTAGAGGCACCAGACTTGGTGGGAGTGTGCGTGTATTCAATACACACAAGAAGTTTATTTCAAACTTGATGTGCCACGCCCACCGCCTCCGCAAATCGATAAATGCGTATTTAGATTTTTTCCAAATAATTCAATAACGAAAAAAGATAAACGCACCAAATTTGGTAGGGGGTTGTCTTGCAACATTATGCAGAAGTTGGATTTTAGACTTTTGGATGCCACGGCCACCGCCTCTAAAAAACACATTTTTATAGTTTAAAAGAACACTAGAAAAGCTAGAAGCACCAAATTTGGAAGTAAGGTGCCTGGTAACATTACGGAGAATGCGGAATTTCAACTTTTGGATGCCACGCCTACCGCCCCCAAAAATCGATTTTGTAAATCGGTAAATCAAATTATAGGAAAAGTAGAAAAGTTTCCGAAATTTTTTTTAGGTATTATTGTAGATAATAATAATATTGACCAACCCTATAAATCCGATCGGACAATAAACACAGAAGTTATAGGCACGAGAAGTTTCGCTCACAGCAGTAGAGGCCAGTCGCGATCGAACTCTCGATGAGTGCAGACGTGCCTACGGACAGTGGAAATCTGAAGCAAACAAACAACAGTTATTCGCGCTTATCAGCAATACTGCGTCTTGATTGGTCGCTTAAATCGTGCGACCAAACAGCCGCAATAAACTTTGTGAGTGCCGTGCGCTAGTAACGGCACACTAATACATTTACGCGTGCACGCTTGTACGTGTGAGATAAACAACCGTGCTTTTGCAAAACATCGCAACAATAGCAAATAAACAAGAACACGTGCAGCGGCCGTCGATCACTCGACGTGCCAACTGCACCACCCCTCCTCCCCCCTCACTACCCACCCCCTTGGAGACGGACTGGCAGAGCACCCCACTCCCCCCCGCCCCCCGAGATCACCGAAATACAAGTCACCACCAAGAAAAAAGGCCAACGCTGAGACAACGATTGCAAAAGACTCCGACTCTGGCTCTTCGTCTGAACCTGGTGAAATCAAGAGGAAAAATGCCAGGAAATCACAATCAAAATCACAATCAAAATCAAAGCAGCCCGTCGATGAGAAACCCAGCACCAGCGCAGCAGCCCGAGCGAAATTAGATCTGGCCAAGTTGAGGGAAAACGCGTTTGCGTTACTCTCGACCGACGAGGATGACGATAATGACACCGACACTGACACCGACACTGACACCGATACCGATAACAATGCTAAAATGGACATTCAGAGTCGCCCTGCGCGTCCTGTGACCCCAGCAACCAAGACGGCGAAAGTCCTAAGACCACCACCCATCTTCATCCCAGATGTAACCAACATAACGGCGCTTGTGAAGGCAATCACAGAACTGGTTGGAAAAGATATTGACTTTACATATAAAGCGCTAAACAATAATAAAGTCAGGATCATGATGCCGGACAAGACCAGTTATAAGGCGCTTAAGACCCATCTGGAGACGACGGACAAGAGGTTTTACACCTTTCAGCCAAGGGACGAGAGGGCATTTAGAATTGTCGTCAAGGGATTGCATCACTCCACGTCACTATCCCACATAAAAGAGGAACTGCCCGCACAGGGGCATACCGCAAGGGACGTGCACAATGCAATTAGCAACAGAAACAAGTCGCCGATGCCACTGTTCTTTGTTAATTTAGAACCGGCAAATAACAACAAAGAGGCTTTCCTAATCAAAAGGCTCTGCAGGTCAGTGGTCACAGTTGAAGCACCCCTAAAATTCAACGACATACCTCAATGCTTCCGTTGCCAAGGGTTTGGTCATAGCCAGCGTTACTGCAAGCTCCAGGCGAGGTGTGTCAAATGCGTTGGTGTCCACAGCTCTGCGGACTGCCCCAAACAGAAGGACGAGGCGGCCACATGTCTTCACTGTGGTGGCGACCATCCTGCGTCATACAAAGGCTGTCCGGCGTATAAAAAGGCCAAGGCATTAAGCGCGCCTAAACCATCTCGGTCCAATGAAACACTGAGGGGAAGCCAGCGTACTACTCACGCCACGGTCACTGGAGGGAAATCCTTTGCAGAGATGCTCAAAGGAAGCCGTCCCGAACAACTGCAACCACAACCCACGGAACAAGCAGCACAAACAGCACAAACGTCCCAAGACACCCTAATGGCAGCCATGTTATCCAAAATGGAGAGTATGTTTGAGAAGATGATGGACAGGATGTTCAAGCAGATGACGGAGATGATAACCTCCATTCTCTCCAAGGTCTTCAAATAGGCCTGCACATAGCCTTTTGGAACGCGAACGGCCTGGTGCGAAACAGGCCAGAGGTGGAGCATTTTCTCCACACCAACTGCATTGACATCCTGTTAATCTCCGAAACCCACTTCTCAAACAGATCGTATCTCCGACTACGAGGATACGACGTTATCCACGCTGACCATCCCAGCGGCCGGGCTCGCGGTGGGGCAGCTATTATAATCAAAGCCGGTATAAGCTACAGTTCGCTCGCTACACTGGAGGAGGAATGGGTGCAGTGCGCTAAAATCTGCCTCTCCAGTCTACTTGGTGCAACTATTATTGCTGCTATCTATATTCCACCCAGGCACAGAGTCACCGAGGAGCAAATGGGCATGGTACTGGACAGCCTGGGAAGCAGGTATATAATAGGCGGCGATTTTAACGCTAAGCACCAGTGGTGGGGATGTCGCACAAGCAACCCTAAAGGGAGTGCACTCCTTAGATACATCCAACGCAGAGGAGTTGAGTGCTACTCCACTGGCGAACCGACGTACTGGCCCACAGACCCCCAAAAGCTACCTGACATCCTGGACATTGCACTCTCCAAGGGCATCGATCGAACTAAGATCGAGTGCGTGGCGAATGCGGACCTTCTATCTGATCACAGCGCCGTTGAACTACGCATCAACCTTCCGGTGCTAAAAACTGCTGCCAAACCAAAAATGATCAGAAGCAGCACTAGAAGGGACGCATATGCCAACTGGATGAGTGACAATGTTGATCCCAACCTGGACCTTAACAGCCCTGAGCAAATCGATGCTGCCATTGAAGGACTTACTCAGGAAATGCACAACGCTGCTGCACATGCATCCCCAAGTGTTGCACCCACACCAAAGCACACATCGAGGGAAATGCATCTGTGGTCCCCAGAAATTGCAGCTCTGGTTGCCGAAAAGAGGCGACTCAGGAGAGTCTGGTTCATGTCCCGAAACCCAAGGGACAAGAACGCACTCAATAGAGCGGCAAAAAAGCTGAAGGAGGTGTTGCAGAAGCTAAGAACCAGCGCGTTTGAGCATTTCCTGGGTAACCTCGAGCCTGGAGATCCACACCACAACCTCTGGCAGGTCACACGGCATATAAAACGCCCAATAAAGAGAACGGCGGCAACTCAGCGGGACGACGGGACCTGGTGCCGAACCGATCAGGATAGAGCTGAGGCGTTCGCTGAACACCTAAGTGAATCATTCACCCCTATCATGAGGTGTTCAGCTCAAGAAGAAGAAGACACTCGACGCTCGCTACAGGAACCCAGTACAAACCTGGCAGTGATCGCACCGGCGACAGTGGAGGAGGTAGAGATGGAAATTAAGGGATTAAAAATCAATAAATCGCCAGGTGCCGATGGCATTGAAGCCCTGGCCATTAAACTCCTCCCTCCTCCCTGTACGCAACTGTTGACCAACATCTTCAACAGGTGCTTTGAAATTGGTCATTACCCAAAAGCATGGAAATCCGCTGAAGTGATAATGATTCCAAAGCCTGGCAAGCCTGAAGCCAATCTCGCCTCCTACCGTCCGATCAGCTTACTGGCAATACTCTCCAAAATACTCAAAAGAGTATTTTTGCGAAGAGTGTTGCCAGTCATGGACGAGGCTGGTTTGATCCCAGATCACCAGTTTGGCTTCAGGCGCTCACATTCCACACCGGAGCAATGCCATCGCCTAGTGGAAGCGATACTTAACGCACTGGAGACGAAGAAATACTGCTGCGCCGTCCTGCTAGATGTTAAACAGGCATTCGACAGGGTCTGGCACGCAGGCCTGCTCCTGAAGGTTCGCAGCAGTTTGCCTATCTCTCACTACAACGTCCTCAGGGCCTACTTGAACGGCAGAACGTTTACGGTGAGATGCGGCCAAGCTAGGTCGGCGACTAAGGATATAAGGGCTGGCGTGCCGCAAGGCAGTGTCCTGGGCCCTGTCTTGTACACAATATACACAGCCGACATGCCAGCTCTTCCCGAAGAACACCTAAGGGTAGCTACTTATGCCGACGATACAGCCTTCCTGGCAACAGCCGATATCCCGCAGGACGCCTCATTATTAGTACAACGACAGCTGGACGCTATTGACCCATGGTTGCGCAGATGAAACATCACTATAAATGAAGGAAAATCTACGCAAACTACCTTCTCACTGCGCAACGGAGACTGCCCGCCGGTCACCCTAAATGGGGTCGTCATGCCAGGAGAGCGAACAACAAAATACCTGGGCATGACTCTAGATAGGCGCCTCACATGGGGAACGGCCAGCATGTCAAATCGCAGAACCATACAGCGGTTCCAAAACAAAACACTGCGCATGGTCTCAGCAGCCCACCCACTCCATGACAACAGGACCATCCATCAAGAACTCGGTGTGCCCTGGGTGGCAGAAGAAATTGTCAGAATCAGCACCAAATACATTGAGAGGCTGCACAACCACCCTAACGCACTGGCGCTCAATCTGTTGGACAACAGCATAGCCACAAGAAGACTAAAGAGAGCTCACCCCCTGGACCTCCCACTGGAAGGCGAACACTAGAACTCCAACACCCCCACCCACCACCCAATTTCCCACCTTCATACCCCCCAACCAATCAGAGACCAATGAAATAACCAATTGTCAATGTTAGGATAAAATTTAATTATTGTCCATATCAGGACAGATTTTAAATAAATTTATGAAGAGTTAAAAAAAAAAAAAAAAAAGAGCAGTAGAGGCCCGACGCCGACGCCGACTGCGCACGCACAGTCGTCGTGTAGTCAGTGTGCAGTCGGCATGTGCCATTAGTGTCAATGCATGTGAATTTGTCCTCGAAAATATGCGATGCGTTGTTATTCGCCGAATAAAAGTAATTAATATTAAGAATTAGTTTTTAACAGCGAAAGGTAAATGGTACTTACAATGTACTTACAATTTTGAAAATGCCACCAAATATGAATGGAGTAACGTATAAGAAAATTTAGTTTATTTTCACTGTGCCGAATGCGTTCACGCAGCCTTTTATACCATTTACCCATTGAAAATGGGTAAAAAATGGTATATTAACTTTGTGCAAATGTATGTAACAGGCAGAAGGAGGCGTGGCAGACCATACAAAGTATATATATTCTTGATCAGCATCAATAGCCGAGTCGATTTGGTCATGTCCGTCTGTCTGTCCGTCTGTCCGTCTGTATGAACACACAGATCTCAGCTATTAAAAGAGCTAGAGGCACCAGACTTGGTGGGAGTGTGCGTGTATTCAATACACACAAGAAGTTTATTTCAAACTTGATGTGCCACGCCCACCGCCTCCGCAAATCGATAAATGCGTATTTCGATTTTTTCCAAATAATTCAATAACGAAAAGAGATAAACGCACCAAATTTGGTAGAGGGTTGTCTTGCAACATTATGCAGAAGTTGGATTTTAGACTTTTGGATGCCACGGCCACCGCCTCTAAAAAACACATTTTTATAGTTTAAAAGAACACTAGAAAAGCTAGAAGCACCAAATTTGGAAGTAAGGTGCCTGGTAACATTACGGAGAATGCGGAATTTCAACTTTTGGATGCCACGCCTACCGCCCCCAAAAATCGATTTTGTAAATCGGTAAATCAAATTATAGGAAAAGTAGAAAAGTTTCCGAAATTTTTTTTAGGTATTATTGTAGATAATAATAATATTGACCAACCCTATAAATCCGATCGGACAATAAACACAGAAGTTATAGGCACGAGAAGTTTCGCTCACAGCAGTAGAGGCCAGTCGCGATCGAACTCTCGATGAGTGCAGACGTGCCTACGGACAGTGGAAATCTGAAGCAAACAAACAACAGTTATTCGCGCTTATCAGCAATACTGCGTCCTGATTGGTCGCTTAAATCGTGCGACCAAACAGCCGCAATAAACTTTGTGAGTGCCGTGCGCTAGTAACGGCACACTAATACATTTACGCGTGCACGCTTGTACGTGTGAGATAAACAACCGTGCTTTTGCAAAACATCGCAACAATAGCAAATAAACAAGAACACGTGCAGCGGCCGTCGATCACTCGACGTGCCACCTGCACCACCCCTCCTCCCCCCTCACTACCCACCCCCTTGGAGACGGACTGGCAGAGCACCCCACTCCCCCCCGCCCCCCGAGATCACCGAAATACAAGTCACCACCAAGAAAAAAGGCCAACGCTGAGACAACGATTGCAAAAGACTCCGACTCTGGCTCTTCGTCTGAACCTGGTGAAATCAAGAGGAAAAATGCCAGGAAATCACAATCAAAATCACAATCAAAATCAAAGCAGCCCGTCGATGAGAAACCCAGCACCAGCGCAGCAGCCCGAGCGAAATTAGATCTGGCCAAGTTGAGGGAAAACGCGTTTGTGTTACTCTCGACCGACGAGGATGACGACACTGACACCGACACTGACACCGATACCGATAACAATGCTAAAATGGACATTCAGAGTCGCCCTGCGCGTCCTGTGACCCCAGCAACCAAGACGGCGAAAGTCCTAAGACCACCACCCATCTTCATCCCAGATGTAACCAACATAACGGCGCTTGTGAAGGCAATCACAGAACTGGTTGGAAAAGATATTGACTTTACATATAAAGCGCTAAACAATAATAAAGTCAGGATCATGATGCCGGACAAGACCAGTTATAAGGCGCTTAAGACCCATCTGGAGACGACGGACAAGAGGTTTTACACCTTTCAGCCAAGGGACGAGAGGGCATTTAGAATTGTCGTCAAGGGATTGCATCACTCCACGTCACTATCCCACATAAAAGAGGAACTGCCCGCACAGGGGCATACCGCAAGGGACGTGCACAATGCAATTAGCAACAGAAACAAGTCGCCAATGCCACTGTTCTTTGTTAATTTAGAACCGGCAAATAACAACAAAGAGGCTTTCCTAATCAAAAGGCTCTGCAGGTCAGTGGTCACAGTTGAAGCACCCCTAAAATTCAACGACATACCTCAATGCTTCCGCTGCCAAGGGTTTGGTCATAGCCAGCGTTACTGCAAGCTCCAGGCGAGGTGTGTCAAATGCGTTGGTGTCCACAGCTCTGCGGACTGCCCCAAACAGAAGGACGAGGCGGCCACATGCCTTCACTGTGGTGGCGACCATCCTGCGTCATACAAAGGCTGTCCGGCGTATAAAAAGGCCAAGGCATTAAGCGCGCCTAAACCATCTCGGTCCAATGAAACACAGAGGGGAAGCCAGCGTACTACTCACGCCACGGTCACTGGAGGGAAATCCTTTGCAGAGATGCTCAAAGGAAGCCGTCCCGAACAACTGCAACCACAACCCACGGAACAAGCAGCACAAACAGCACAAACGGCCCAAGACACCCTAATGGCAGCCATGTTATCCAAAATGGAGAGTATGTTTGAGAAGATGATGGACAGGATGTTTAAGCAGATGACGGAGATGATAACCTCCATTCTCTCCAAGGTCTGCAAATAGGCCTGCACATAGCCTTTTGGAACGCGAACGGCCTGGTGCGAAACAGGCCAGAGGTGGAGCATTTTCTCCACACCAACTGCATTGACATCCTGTTAATCTCCGAAACCCACTTCTCAAACAGATCGTATCTCCGACTACGAGGATACGACGTTATCCACGCTGACCATCCCAGCGGCCGGGCTCGCGGTGGGGCAGCTATTATAATCAAAGCCGGTATAAGCTACAGTTCGCTCGCTACACTGGAGGAGGAATGGGTGCAGTGCGCTAAAATCTGCCTCTCCAGTCTACTTGGTGCAACTATTATTGCTGCTATCTATATTCCACCCAGGCACAGAGTCACCGAGGAGCAAATGGGCATGGTACTGGACAGCCTGGGAAGCAGGTATATAATAGGCGGCGATTTTAACGCTAAGCACCAGTGGTGGGGATGTCGCACAAGCAACGGGAGTGCACTCCTTAGATACATCCAACGGAGAGGAGTTGAGTGCTACTCCACTGGCGAACCGACGTACTGGCCCACAGACCCCCAAAAGCTACCTGACATCCTGGACATTGCACTCTCCAAGGGCATCGATCGAACTAACATCGAGTGCGTGGCGAATGCGGACCTTCTATCTGATCACAGCGCCGTTGAACTACGCATCAACCTTCCGGTGCTAAAAACTGCTGCCAAACCAAAAATGATCAGAAGCAGCACTAGAAGGGACGCATATGCCAACTGGATGAGTGACAATGTTGATCCCAACCTGGACCTTAACAGCCCTGAGCAAATCGATGCTGCCATTGAAGGACTTACTCAGGAAATGCACAACGCTGCTGCACATGCATCCCCAAGTGTTGCACCCACACCAAAGCACACATCGAGGGAAATGCATCTGTGGTCCCCAGAAATTGCAGCTCTGGTTGCCGAAAAGAGGCGACTCAGGAGAGTCTGGTTCATGTCCCGAAACCCAAGGGACAAGAACGCACTCAATAGAGCGGCAAAACAGCTGAAGGAGGTGTTGCAGAAGCTAAGAACCAGCGCGTTTGAGCATTTCCTGGGTAACCTCGAGCCTGGAGATCCACACCACAACCTCTGGCAGGTCACACGGCATATAAAACGCCCAATAAAGAGAACGGCGGCAACTCAGCGGGACGACGGGACCTGGTGCCGAACCGATCAGGATAGAGCTGAGGCGTTCGCTGAACACCTAAGTGAATCATTCACCCCTATCATGAGGTGTTCAGCTCAAGAAGAAGAAGACACTCGACGCTCGCTACAGGAACTCAGTACAAACCTGGCAGTGATCGCACCGGCGACAGTGGAGGAGGTAGAGATGGAAATTAAGGGATTAAAAATCAATAAATCGCCAGGTGCCGATGGCATTGAAGCCCTGGCCATTAAACTCCTCCCTCCTCCCTGTACGCAACTGTTGACCAACATCTTCAACAGGTGCTTTGAAATTGGTCATTACCCAAAAGCATGGAAATCCGCTGAAGTGATAATGATTCCAAAGCCTGGCAAGCCTGAAGCCAATCTCGCCTCCTACCGTCCGATCAGCTTACTGGCAATACTCTCCAAAATACTCGAAAGAGTATTTTTGCGAAGAGTGTTGCCAGTCATGGACGAGGCTGGTTCGATCCCAGATCACCAGTTTGGCTTCAGGCGCTCACATTCCACACCGGAGCAATGCCATCGCCTAGTGGAAGCGATACTTAACGCACTGGAGACGAAGAAATACTGCTGCGCCGTCCTGCTAGATGTTAAACAGGCATTCGACAGGGTCTGGCACGCAGGCCTGCTCCTGAAGGTTCGCAGCAGCTTGCCTATCTCTCACTACAACGTCCTCAGGGCCTACTTGAACGGCAGAACGTTTACGGTGAGATGCGGCCAAGCTAGGTCGGCGACTAAGGATATAAGGGCTGGCGTGCCGCAAGGCAGTGTCCTGGGCCCTGTCTTGTACACAATATACACAGCCGACATGCCAGCTCTTCCCGAAGAACACCTAAGGGTAGCAACTTATGCCGACGATACTACCTTCCTGGCAACAGCCGATACCCCGCAGGACGCCTCATTATTAGTACAACGACAGCTGGACGCTATTGACCCATGGTTGCGCAGATGAAACATCACTATAAATGAAGGAAAATCTACGCAAACTACCTTCTCACTGCGCAACGGAGACTGCCCGCCGGTCACCCTAAATGGGGTCGTCATGCCAGGAGAGCGAACAACAAAATACCTGGGCATGACTCTAGATAGGCGCCTCACATGGGGAACGGCCAGCATGTCAAATCGCAGAACCATACAGCGGTTCCAAAACAAAACACTGCGCACGGTCTCAGCAGCCCACCCACTCCATGACAACAGGACCATCCATCAAGAACTCGGTGTGCCCTGGGTGGCAGAAGAAATTGTCAGAATCAGCACCAAATACATTGAGAGGCTGCACAACCACCCTAACGCACTGGCGCTCAATCTGTTGGACAACAGCATAGCCACAAGAAGACTAAAGAGAGCTCACCCCCTGGACCTCCCACTGGAAGGCGAACACTAGAACTCCAACACCACCACCCACCACCCAATTTCCCACCTTCATACCCCCCAACCAATCAGAGACCAATGAAATAACCAATTGTCAATGTTAGGATAAAATTTAATTATTGTCCATATCAGGACAGATTTTAAATAAATTTATGAAAAAATTTAAAAAAAAAAAAAAAAAAAAAGAGCAGTAGAGGCCCGACGCCGACGCCGACTGCGCACGCACAGTCGTCGTGTAGTCAGTGTGCAGTCGGCATGTGCCATTAGTGTCAATGCATGTGAATTTGTCCTCGAAAATATGCGATGCGTTGTTATTCGCCGAATAAAAGTAATTAATATTAAGAATTAGTTTTTAACAGCGAAAGGTAACATAAATGGTATCTTACTGTCGAGTGCACTCGTCTGTAGCTTTCTTCACTTGTTTTAGTGTTGACATTTGCTATAAAGTAATTGCATGCAAATGTAACAGTGTTGCGACACTGAAGGCCGTTTGCGAAGCCACGAGAAATTTTCGTATATGCATCGTCAATGCCCAGGTTTCATTCCAAGTGTGTATGTACATATGTATATACATTAATACGTGTGAGATCGACGAGCAGCCAAACTGTTCGTTGCAACGCAACATTCTTTAAAAAGAGAATATTAGAATGGTTGTATAGATTATTGTGATGTGTAGAGAACACATCCCGATATAAGCTATATCTGATGTACTATTGATCAGCATCAACAGCCAAGTTGACTTAGCAATGTCCGCACATTCATTTTTTTCGAGTACGTCGTTATTTCTTTATTTATTCAATTTATCTGAACAAGTGCTTGCAAATAACACATGATTTTTAGTCTTCACTAACTTTAAAAACGTATACGGCCTTCATTGTAGTCTGCATCCTTAAAAATTACTATAACGAAAACTTAAAAATGTAATGGTAAATGACGTGTAGTCTTGAAAAGGCGAGGCGTAATCGTATTGAGCAAATGCATCGCTTCTCTTGTTTTGATTCCGTTCAATTTCAATTTTTTTAATTTCTTCACGATTTGCTTGCAGCCGCTCCTGCAGCGCGCGAATATAGTGATCGCTACCTGAAACGAATTCGAATCGAATACGAATTAAAACTTGTTCACACATACAGGCAGTAACAACTATACGTACTGTTGTTCCATTCTTCTAATTGTTCCTTCATCCTACGAGTCTTCTCATAGAGAAGTTGTAGCCTCATCGTGTCTAGTTTACACTCCTTCACCTTTGTCAGGTAGGCTATTATAGTCTCGTAATCGGCTTGATCAGACATTTTATCATCAGAATGAACCTAATTGAGCAAAAACTCAAATGGAAAGGCGGTAGGCAGGGATGGTAAAATAGGGCAATGAAAATATCGATTCGTACTTTGATGTCATTGCGCTTTGTAGAATTGTACGATACGATGTTTGCATCAATCTTAGAGTCTTGACGATATTATATATATATAGGTATATATATTTATACATATATATAAATATATATATATATATATCTACTAGGAAACCCGGCGAACTCCGTTTCGCTTTATTTCTTTTGGTGATTAAAAGATGAAGAATTTTTTTTTTTTTTTTTTTTTTTTAGTTTAAAAGGGAAAAAATTTCGTTTCATTTCACAACAGTAATGAATTCGTTTCAACTACAAAAATAAAGTGTTATTTATTTGAACTTCTCTAAGTTAATGGAAGTGAATACTGATCGTAAGTGTCCGCAAATTATCCGTGTCATTGAAGTACTCTTTGGTAAATTAAATTAAATTTATTTCCACCTAATCCCGCCAAATCCCACCAAAGTCTGCCAAATTCTACAAAATCCCGCCAAATTCTACCAAATCCCACCAAATTTCGCCTATTCCCACCAAATTCCGCCAAAATGCCTGCTGTTGGAATTGAATGAAAATTTTCACAATACACGTGATTGAGTTGACGGGCTCCAATTAAAATTTAAGCAAACGCATTACTTATTTTTTTAAATAAAAAATGAGTTTCTGCTTTCCTTTTGAAATTTTTCCCTGATCTTTGTTTGCTATAAACCTCACGGAAACGATTTTTGACCACGTACATTTACCTCACGGAGCCCAAGACCTTTTTAACAAATGCAAAACCGTGGGATTTTCCAATAAATGGAAGAACCTTACTGCTCAGAGAACAAAATTAGACTGTCAATTTATTATGTGAACTGTGTATAGGTGTATTATATTTTGACGTGTCTGTCAAAGGTTTCTCGTAGTGGCCATTCACAGTTTTCAAATGCGCAAACGATTTTGGGCCACGTACCTGTACGACACGGAGCCCGAGACCTTTTACAACGAATGCACAATTTTCATCATCACTGTAGTTCGCAGTGGGATCATATTGGACTGCCAAACGATTGTATGATGCCAATGATCTTCGTGTTCTCAAGCGTTTTCTCAATCGGGCATTTTCTCTTATTGTATTTTATATTTTTTCGTTTAAGTTCTGTGAATACTCTTCTATTGTGCGGCGGCCCATGTTCGCACGTCGTACTTTAGGCATTTTGGACTATGGACAGAGTGGTGAATTTAACCTCAAATGGACGATCCACATAATTTACAAAGTTCCATTTACCACTTTATAGACAAATGCTGTTGGAATTGAATGAAAATTCGCATAATACACGAAATCTCTCCAAATCCCTCCAAATCCCGCCAAATTCTACCAAATTCTACCAGTTCCCGCCAAATCCAAATCTCGCCGAATTGTACCAAATCCCATCAAATCTCACAAATGCTCCCCAATTCCCGCCAAATTCTACCAAATCCCACCAAAATACTTGCTGTTGGAATTGAATGAAAGTTTTCACAATACACGTTATTGTTTTGATGGGCTCCAAAAAAAATGTGAAACGTATAACTTTTTTTTAAATAAAAAATTATTTTTCCGCTTTCCTTTTGATTTTCTGTTCAGAGAACAAAATTAGACTATCGATTTATTATGTGAACTGTGTTTAGGTGTAATTTTATAATTTGTCGTGTTCGTCATAGGTTCCTTGTAGTAGCCGGAACTGTGTTGTTTCCAAGTGGCCATTCACAGTTTTCAAATGCGCAACCGTTTTTGGGCCACGTACCTGTACGACACGGAGCCCGATCCCTTTCCAACGAATGCAAAACCGTGGAAATCGGTTCTTGCGTTCTGGAGTTAAATCGTCAGGAAGGAAATTTGAACTTATTTTTATATAGTAGATATTGATAAATTTGTTATAACTAATTAATTATTAAGGAGTTTTCCAAAACATCGTATTAAAATTTTAATATTATACCATTTAACCATTGGAAATGAGAAAAAAATGTGTATAAACTTTTTTATAAGATTTCCATCATTTTTGTCTACTTGTGTCACTTTTTGTAATGGCGCTATTTTTATACCATTTACCCATTTAAAATGGGTAAAAAATGGTATTTTAACTTTGTGAAAATGTATGTTGCAGGCAGAACACAGAGATCTCAGTTATTAAGAGCTAGAGATACCAGACTTGGTGGGAGTGTGCGGTTATTCAATAGACAAAAGAAGTTCTATTTAAACTTTATGTTCCACGCTCACCGTCTCCGCAAAAAGCGTTTTTAGATTTTTTGCATATATGATAATTCAATATCAGTAAGAGATGAATGCATCAAACATGGCAGGAGGGTGTCTTTCACCATTATGCAGAAGTTGGATGTTAGACTTTTGGATGCCACGCCCTCCGCCCCATAAAAAACGAATATTTTGAATTATAAGAACACAAGATAAGCTAGAAGCATGAAATTTGGTATTAAGAGAAGTTTCCCAGCAGCAGAGGCCCGACGCCAGTGCTTGCTCCGACTGCGCACGCACAGTTGTCGTGCAGTTAGCGTGCAGTCGTGTACAGTCTTTTGCAGTCAAATGATCACAACTAACATAACCTTAAATAAATTTACAACTTTGCGCTGTTATTCTTCTTTACTCTAAATAAATAATATTTATGCTTTTGACTTGCAGCCGAAACGGCAACTTTGATTTCTAATTTCTTAATGTACATGGCCATGCACGCTTGGATGATTTACAAGGCACTGACGTGTATATCACGTCGTATCTTTAAATGTTGTTTCTAAGACCTGAAAAGGTTCACAAAGCATAGAAAGAGTGGTACCTCTACAGACATATAAGTGTAAAGTGTAAATTGTAGAGAGTGTACAGCGTAAGTTCTAAACATCACTCAGCACCAGAGCTCGAAAGTAACTGTCGACCGTTTTCTCCTTGCGCTCTCTTTGCGAGCAAAGCCGAAAAAGTTGATATGCTCAGTCTCTCACTCTGTTGCGCGCTTTTCGATATACAAGGTGCGTTCCAAAGTGAACAGGACTTTTTGAATCTAGCGCCCTGAAGTGGCGCCATCTATATGTCAACTGGTGCGTTAGAATCTGCTATCCGTTATCGACTTCCAGTAAAAATTGCATGACATTTCATCTATTGGAAGTGAGATTATTTCGTTTTGAGTGTCTGATGTTTTTGTCATCGGTGCAAAAATGAGCTTAGAATAAAGAGCCAACATTAAATTTTGTTTTAAAATTGGTAAAACTTTTACCGAAACATTTCAATTGATGAAACAAGTTTATGCCGATGATTGCCTATCCCGTAGCAGAGTGCGCGAGTGGTTTAAACGTTTTCAAAATGGTCGTGAGGACATAAATGACGATGAACATGTGGGCCAACCAAAATCCGTGATCGCCGAAAATTCCATCGAAACTGTGCGTGAATTCATAAAAAATCTGCCGAAATCATCATTGAAATTCATGGAAATAGAATTGAACATCTCCAAAACATCAATTTATCGCATTTTGACCGAACATTTGGGCTTACAAAAGGTGTGTGCACGGTTTGTTTCGCACAAATTGACTGACGTCCAAAAGTTGCTCAGAATTCAACATTTGAAAGACATTAAAGAGGCCAAAAAAGACCCGAACTTCCTTTACAAGATTGTGACTGGTGAAACGTGGTGTTTTCAATATGATCCCGAAACGAAACGCCAGAGTGCTGAATGGAAGGCGCCGGACGAGCCGAAACCCAAAAAATCGCGCCTGGATAGGTCAAAAGTGAAGACAATGCTGATTTGTTTTATGATTCCAAGGGTATTGTCCACAAATAATTTGTTCCACCCGGCCAAAACGTTAATGCGGTATTCTATCTTGGAGTTTTGAAGAGTTCGGTGCGCCGTATTCGACATGTTCGACTCGAATATCGCGAAGATGGAAGTTGGCGTTTGTCGCACGATAATGCGCCGTCTCATCGATCGACGCTTGTGACCGACTATTTGACCAAAAATCACATTTTAAGCATCAACCACTCCCCGTACTCACCTGATATGGCACCGTGCGACTTCTACCTTTTCGGAAAAATGCAATTGCCGATGAAAGGAAAGCGTTATGCAGACGTAGAGGCCATTCCAAAGAATTGCACCGGCATACTGGCGGCCATACCGGGCAACGAGCTAAAACACTCGTTCGACATGCTTTTGGACCGTGCAAAAAGCTGTATTAAGGCAGAAGGAGACTATTTTGAATAAAATAAATTGATTTTGCCGAAAAAACTATTTGTTCTGTCTTTTTTTTTAAGTCCTGTTTACTTTGGAAAACTTCTATACTGACCTTTAACTTTTGCGGTTTCGGACAGAAATTCTTTTTTTTTTTTTAATTATGCTTTTATTTATTGAATCTTCTCTTAATATTGAGACTAGCAATAAGTTTATGAAAATTAATATTAAAATTTAACTAACAGTATACTGGTTGCGCGTCCCTCAAGTCGGTTGCTGGGTGGGTAAGTCATTGTGACGAAAACGTGATTTGTTGCTCAGCCTTGTAAGACCTCTCGCAGCAATAGCTTGGTATAGTACTTTTTCTTCTGATCTGCGATCACTTCTTTGAATGGTAGAATGTTCAAGACGCAATGTATGTTTTCGTTGCGAACGTACCACGGTGCCCCGGTGATGGTTTTCAAGATCTTAGACTGAACTTGCTGGACTATGTCAATATTGGTATTGCTGGCATTCCCCCATAACTGGGAGCCATACAGCTATTTATTGTAGGTTTTAGTACCGAGTTATACAAGAGGACTTTATATGCAAGGCTAAGGGGAGACCGAGCATTGATAAGCCAATGAAGACTGCTGGCTTTTAGCTTTAGGTGAGTTCTTTTGGCTGCAATGTGCCGGCGCCATGTGAGTCTTCTATCGAGGTGTACTCCTAGATATGTCACTTCGTTTGCTTGTTGTTTAACGTAAGCGGCGGGCAGTTTTGCCTGTTCAGGGTGAACGTAACGTGCTTGCATTTTTGTTCGTTCACTTTAATTCGCCAATCGCATAGTCATTTTTCAACATCGACCAGATGAAGAGCTAGCTGCGCTGTTGCTTGCCTCGGGCATTTTGAGCGGTTAAGAATAACAGTATCATCAGCAAACGTAGATGTTGTTAGTCGTGTGCTTGTAGGGATGTCTGCTGTGTAGAGGACATATAATGTTGGCCCTAGCACACTACCTTCAGGAACTCCAGCTCCAACAGTATAATCATCAGATAAAGCAGTGTTGCATCTCACAACAAATTTTCTGTCGTAAAGGTAAGACTCTAAAAGTTTGTGGGTGTTGTAGGGAAGCATTGTCTTGATCTTGTACACTAAACCTTCTAGCCAGACTCTATCAAATGCTTGAGAGACATCTACAAATGTGTTATCCGGTTGACCTGTTCAATTGTTCTGTGCTTTTCACGAGACCCAAATTGATGTGACGGGATTCCTTCCTGGAGTCTTAGGTATGTATTTAACCGATATATAGGTCTTATAGGTCTATAAGACGTGGGGATTGTGTGGACTTTTTTCCGGCTTAGCTATCTTCTTCTTAACTGACTTTTTACATTTCACTGGATAGTGGCCAAGTTTTGCAATGGCATTGAAGAGCTGGGTGATAGTGCAAACGGCGCAATATCGAAGCTCAATGACCATTTTGGGAGTTATGTGGTCGCAGCCCGGGGATTTTTTCGGATTCAGTTGATTTTTGATGATACTAGCGATTTCGTTTGAGCGAAATTCAATTGGCTTATGTTGAAGCTGAGGCTCATATGGGAGAGTCGGCAAAGTAAACCCACTAGTGGTAGGATTCGGTTGGAAGACATTTTTAAGGTGGTTGGCGAACGTGCTGGCTCTGTCTGCATCGCTGCGCGCCCAGTCGCCTGTGGGATTTCTAATAGGCATCACGGTTTCTTTCGGTGACCTCAGAGTTGGGTGAGCTCTCCATAGTGAGTGTTTTGTACTAGAAGTACACAATTGCTCCATGTAGTGGCGGTGGACATATGCTTCTTCTTGCTGTAGAGCTTTAGTAAGTTGGCGTGAGGCATGTCTTAAGCTTTGCTTAGCGGAAAGTCTATTAAATAGGGTAGTTTCTTTGGGTTTGCCTGCCAGTATGTTGGTGTGCCAGAAGAAACATAGTCGAGCTTGTTCTTGGCTGTGATAATTGCAATATAGAGCAGCTTTTCTTTTGGAGTCACGAGACGAGATCCCCAGTGTGTGTGCTTGGCATTGTAGTCTCCTGCTGCTATGAAGTGGTCTCCTAGTGAGGTGAAAAACTCCATAAACTCATCTTCAGCTATAGTAAAGCGAGGGGGGCAAAATACAGCGGCTATTGTTAGTTGGTTGCCAGTATTTAGTTGTATAATTATAGATGTGGCCTGTAGGTAGTTTTTAGCAAATTAGCGCAAAAATTAAAAGGTGGAGAGCCTTCATCGACGAACAAAATGCTAAGATTTTGTAGAAGCCTGGCAGGGAAAACCATGGGGCAGACGCACGCTCGCGCCAGAATCTAGCTGTCTTATAAAGTGAGATAGAGTCCAACGCGCCTACCACCATAATGAGGAATCACTGACCTCAAGGCCCCAGATAATCCGTTTAACTGCTTCGGAAACCAAATAAATCCGAGAATAAAATTAGGTAATACAGCTAAACCTGGTTAATGCAATTCATTACAGCCTACACATCTTGTCGCACGTTCAAAATGAAATAATAAAAGCTTTCCCGGGTACTAGGATTTGGTATTGCAAAAATCTAGTAACTGATATAACCAATAGGAACGAGCAGAAAGATATAGTTCTTGCAGAGCATAGTCCAGCGCATAGAGCGCACAAGAAAATGTAAAGCAGATTTTGTGCGATTATTATTTTCCGAAAATGTCTAAAATAGTTACAGATGTAATCGCAAATTGGAAAATATGTATAAGAGGCAAGTACGACAGACACCCCAAGAAACAAGAGCTCGGTGTAATACCGATACCGTCGTACGCCGGCGAGATGCTCCACATCGATGTCTTCTCTACGGGCAAGAAGCAATTTTTTACATGCATCGATAAATTCTCTAAATTTGCTATCACGCAACCGATTGTATCCCGGACAATAACAGACGTTTTTGCTATTGCTATTGCTATAGCTCGCGACTCGAAGAAACTCAGAGCAGAGCAGAGCACGCAATTTTTCGTTGTTCTGCTATGGCTCTGCTGCGGCTCTGGTCAAAGTGATAGCGGTAGCAATAGCAAAACGAAATACTACGGGAGCAGCGTAGCTTTTTTAACGCTGCAAATACACATGCATTGACGCTAATGGCACATGCCGACTAAACGCTGACTACACGACGACTGTGCGTGTTCAGTCGGCGTCGGGCTTCTGCTGCTGTAAGGGAAACTTCTTGTGCCTATAACTTCTGTGTTTTTTGTCGGATCGGATTTAAATTTATTGATTTGTCGATATTAATATTATCCACAATCCTATAATTTGATTTACCGTTTTACAAAATCGATTTTTCGCGGCGGTGGGCGTGGCATCTAAAATTCGAAAATCCGCGTTTTTCGTAACCAACCAACCAAATTTGGTGCGTTTATAACTTTTCGTTATTGAATTATTTGCAAAAAATCGAAAAACGAATTTATCGATTTGCGGAAGCGGTAGGCGGTGGCACATCAAGTTTGAAATAAACTCGATCTGCGTATTCAATACACGCACACTCCCACCAAGTCTGGTTTCTCTAGCTTTTTTAATAGCTGAGGTCTGTGCGTTCATACAGACGGACAGACAGACAGACTCGGCTATTGATGCTGATCAAGAAGACTTTGAATGGTGTGTCACGTCTCCGTCTGCCTGTTACATACATTTTCACAAAGTTAATATACCATTTTATACCCATTTTCAATGGGTAAATGGTATAATTAAAGGTAAGCAACAAAGCAGCTTTCTGCACCTAAGTCAAGATTCCTCAATCAGTAGAGTGTAAAGGCTTTTGCAGTCAACTGATCACAGCTAACATAACCTTAAAAAAATGTACAACTTTTCGCTGCCCTTCTTCTTTACTCTTCATATTTTTGCTTCCGACTTGCAGCCGAAACGGCGACTTCTATTTCTAATTTCTTAATGTACATGGTCATACATGCTTGGACGATTTTCAAGGCACTGACGTGACGTGGTAGCGATCCAGCTGTTTGGCATCTAATATATCACGTGGTATCTTTAAATGTTGTTTCTAAGACCTGAAAAGGTTAACAAAGCATAGAAAGAGTGATATCTATATAGACATAGTGTAAGCTCTAAACATCACTCAGCACAGAGTAGATGAAAACGGCAGAAATGAAGTACGCGACACGAGTTCCAAAACAGACTGATGAGCCGCTTTCACGGCTCCTTTATTTATATCAAAATCTTATTCTAACTTATCTCTATATTAAGCTAAGGGGGGTTACATGAGCGCCCTAAGCGATAAGTGTGTATTTATATTTAGGGTCACAATGTGTAATGTTGCATTGCGTGGGTCAAGCTGCTGTCATATGCATATGCTGCGGACTCCTACACGCTGCTTTGGTCAGGCCTATCTCAAGTGTTGGACTGATTTATATTTAACCTTTTGAACTCATCTGCTTGACAAAGTATTTATTCGATTTAGAAAGTTCATTGCCTTCTAAGCATATGTACGCTACTCAGAGAGTTCATTGCCTTCTAAGCATGCTTACTCTAATCAGAAAGTTCATTGCCTTCTAAACGTTGCTGGTGTCAAAAACTTATTTCTAGTGCATTGTTTATGAGTTGACAACGGCAAGAAACTAATCTTAGCATTCTAAACTTCATCTCAACTGCAGTGTTCAATCCATGTGTACTCTATAGGATTGAACATCCTGGCCCTGTTGAAAGGTGTACCTTTCAAAAAAATACATTCTTTATGTCTTGTTTTCTGGCCCTGCTAGATGGCCGTTGTTTACATAAGTCATATATTTCTTATGTCTTAATATATCTGGCCCTGCTAAACGACCGTTACTTATAAAATGACATTTCTTCTAAATATCTTAAATTGTATATCATTATTCTAAGCTATGCGGGGCAGGGCAATTGTGGCTGGCAAGAATTGTGACGGCATGCGGCATACTCGCTGGATGAGGATGATAAGTCCCACGACGACCCCAGCGATCAAGATCATTGCTGTGATGCTAAGAGAATAGTGAGCTGCATGGTGCCACTCCAGTTCGACCGGAAAACCCATAATCCGACCTTGGCGGGGAAGCTCTGGAATCTTGAATGCCTGGATACCTCCTTTTACCTCGATATGGTTCATCGCTGGAAGCTGGTCCGTTAGGTTTATCCTTGGTATCCAAAATGATACATCTGACGTCCGGTCCTCGAAAGCCCATAGACTGACATGCTCAGAATGCAGGTAACATCCGGCCTGAAGCTGCAGTATTCCTACGCCAGTGAGTTCCAATGTGCTTGTTTTGTCTGCACAGAACACATCCGCAATTATTTTGGTTGAGGCGGAGAATAACCAAGAGTTCGGTTGATGTAGTTGGTGCCAGGTTGTCTCAGGCATCATTACGTTTACATAGCATTCTTCGATAATGGGTGACCTTTTCGCAAGTAGAAGGACTTCACACTTGGTCGCCTTGTTACAATTGAAGAGAGGGTGACGCTGCTCGCAAATGGTTAGTTCCTCCATCTTCTGGCAGTGCTCCCAATTGTCTTCAGACATGCCATAATAAACAGTCCTCGCTTCATCCACTAGTATATATTTATACACGGGATTTATGCTGACGAAGCGCCCACTGTGTACCACAGGCAGCTGATATACTTGATATGCTCGCAAAATGTTTTGGCTGATCAGCGGAATCTTTACGTGGAACAGAATGGCTGACTTTGTTGTCCGGGCCTTCACTTTAGCAGTCCTTCCAAGCTCTAATGGATCCAAAGTAGGTAGCTGTAGTCCAGATGGCATGTTGAGCGTAATCTCCTGAATGTGCTTCTGGAACTGGGTAACGGGTAATAGGCTGTCCAGGAAATTTCCCTTCTTGTTCCACATCAGGTTGATGATGCCCTGCTGGAGATGTTCGAAGGCATCCATAGCCTGATTCAGCGTTTCGAAAGCTTGTAGAAACAATTGCTCATCGCCTACTCTGTCCGTGGCGTCTTTGATTTTCAATATGTTGTCGTCTATCCTCTGGAAATTTCCCCAGATTGCCTTGTTCTGCTTGTCGAGCACCTCCAGAGTAGCGTCTAGTACGGAGGACCGGTTGCGCAGTAGGTCCAGAAGGTATCCTTCATTTTCCCTGCCTTGGTCCACCCTCCGCATTAACTCTTCGGCCTGCTCTTCATCCATTAGACCGAAGACCGCACTATAGATGGACCCAAGTATCTGCAACGGCGCCCTTGGTAGACGCTGCTTGCCCGGTGTCCTTATGTGTTTAATGATATCGTCATGTTGTAACAGCCTCTTTGCTTTGCTGTCCAATGTCGATATCATTGAATTCACTTGTGCATCGTTTTTCAGTGTTTCGCCAATGTCCTGTGTCGCTGCCAACGCTTCGTCCACTCGGTATTTGAACGCGTCATAGTCCTCCATGTCCGCATGTATAATTATGTCCCACGATGTTCTTGACAGGCCGACAATTCCCTGATCTTCGTAAAATATCCCTGCCTTATCTCTGATTTGTGTTACATTTTGACAATTTGTGTTCTTAAAAATACTTAGAAATGCTAAGATACAAAGTATTAAATTTTTATTCTTAACCTTTCTTGGATTTGTTTGTCTACTTGCGGATACCTTATGTGGTATCTCGTTTCGATTATTGTTTTTATTTGAAATGTTTTTCTCATTTTCTTCCGTAGGAAAAGGACAAACATTGTGTGTGGATCTCATAACCACTCCATTGCTTGTCCTTACTTCTACCATTCGACAAAGTCCATCCTTTCCTATGATGGACTTTGTCACCCTGCCCCTCCTCCAATTGGTTTGAACCAAATTATCATCTTTTAAGAGAACTAGGGTGCCAGGTTCGATGTTCATTTTTGGATTTGCCCATTTGTACCTTTTTTGTAACTCGGACAAGTATTCCACGGACCATCGCTTCCAAAATTCTTCCGAATTTGCTTGGACTGCCTTCCAGTGGTCTCGGAACCCCTTATAACTTTTATTATTATCTGCGTCAACTATCGTTGACATAGCTTCTCCTAAGATAAAATGGGCAGGTGTTAACACTTGCAAATCATTCGGATTGTCGGACAACGGTGTTAAAGGTCTAGAATTCAAAATAGCTTCAATTTGTGTCATTAACGTAGTGAGTTCTTCGAACGTCATTACACCGTTTGACACCTTATCAAAATGCTTTTTTACTGATTTAACACATGCTTCCCATAATCCTCCTACATGTGGAGATCGAACTGGTATGTTCACCCATTCGATCTGTTGTTGTGTACAAAATTGTTCTATGTCTCCCTGCTGCTGCTTGAAACATTCATAAATCTCCTTCAGTGAGTTTGCTGCCCCAATAAAATTTGTGCCATTGTCGCTATATATTTTCCTCGGGCAACTTCGTCTACCTATAAAACGCTTTAGTGCGCCTATGAACGCGGCTGCTGACAGATCCGAGACCACTTCTAAATGTGCAGCTTTAGTTGCAAAACAAACAAACACGCATACATAAGCTTTATCTATTCTTTTGCCCTTTATTTTATGATGAACCATTATGGGGCCAAGAAAATCAATTCCTACATTTAGAAATGGTCTGGTCTGTATTACCCTATCTTCCGGTAGATTACCCATCATCTGATGAATCGACCTGGGCTGTGCCTTAAAACATCGGTAGCAACGTTTCACAACTTGAGTCGTTAGCTGCTTACCTCGCAGTGGCCAAAATTGTTGTCGCATTATTGCTAACAACCCTTGAGGTCCTATATGTAAATGTTTCCCGTGCAAATGCACAGTGAGAAGGTATACCCATTCATCGCTATATGGTAATAAAATAGGGTGTTTCGCGTCAAAACTCAGATGAGCATTCTGAATTCTCCCTCCCACACGAATAATATTGTTATGATCTAAAATGGGAGCTAATGATTTTATGTTTATTGATCCGGGCAAACATTCTCCTTTTTTCAAGAGTTTGTATTCACTGTGAAAATGTTCTTTTTGAATAATTTTCACAATAGTAACTAATGCTCTTTTTTTTAATTCCACCCAATTGGTTGTGTCAATTTTTCTACATTTAGCTATAAATTTTAGCACATTGGCTAAAACATTTTGTAGAAACTCAAAACTATTTTTGTGGTCAATTTTCCGGAACATTGAAGCTGAGTTGCTTACCAATGCCTTTAAATTTCCCTTTCTTTCGGGTACATCAAATGTTTCATCAAACTTTAATGCTGCCCTTGGGAGGTTAAGCCGTAAAAAGTCTGGCCCTTCAAACCAAAACTTATTCCCTACTAGCTCTTTTGGGAAAGCGCCTCTTGATATTATGTCAGCTGGATTATGTTTTGTATCCACATAATTCCAGTTTGACACTTCGGAATTGACTTGAATATAATTTACCCTATGGCAAACAAATGTTTTAAGTGTTGCTGGTTCAAGTTTTAACCAGCATAGGACAATCTTGGAGTCAGAGTAATATTGTATGGTGTCGAACTCCATTTTTAAGCTTTCCTTCACCTTTATTATTAATTCAGTCAATAATGTTGCCGCACATAGTTCTAAGCGAGGCAAAGATAAGACTTTTGTGGGGGCGACTCTCGATTTTGAGGTCGCTATATTAATAAAAGTTCTTCCGTCTGCACTACACGATTTTACGTATATGACGGCTCCATACGCTTTGGTGGATGCGTCACAAAAACCGTGTAGCTCAATACGGTCCACATTATCCCCAATTAGTCTTCTTGGTACCATTATCTTATTAAGTGTGGGTAGATCAGATCGTAACCTACCCCATGTTTCTAGTATATCTCCGGAAATCTCTTCATCCCAATCCTTTTTTTCCTTCCATAGCTCTTGGATTAAAATCTTGGCAGTTACTGTAACTGGGTTGACTAATCCTAATGGATCAAAAAGTCTTGAGATATCGGACAATATATTTCGCTTAGTTGGCTTTAGCTTGCATTCCCAATTGCATTTTATTGCAAACTTGTCAATATCTGGCATCCAAGCTACTCCCAGAGCTTTAATGCTATCTGCCTGCTCCTTATCAAACTCTAGGCGCATGCCTCTGTCGACTTTTGGAATATTTTCTAAGACTTGTGCGCTGTTGGAACACCATTTTCGCAAATGGAATCCTCTTTTTCTTAGCTCACTGGAAATATATTTTTGGATTTCCTGTGCTTGTGAGACACTATTCGCACCTGTCATTAGATCATCCATATAAAAATCGTTTTTGACAATGCTAGCCATTTTAGGAGCTTCATCCTCTATCTCTTCTGCTGCCTGTTGTAAGCATTTTACTGCTAAATATGGTGCAGCAGCTGTGCCATATGTCACTGTTTTTAGTGCATATGTTTTTAGAGGGTCATTTCGGTCCCATCGCCAGAAAATCAACTGAAACTTTTGGTGCTCCTTCTGTACCCAAATCTGTCTATACATCTTTTCAATATCCGCAGAGATAGCAAATTTATATTTGCGAAATCTCAGCAGTATATTGAAAAGATCCTCTTGCAGTTTAGGTCCAGTAAGGAGCACGTCATTAAGGGCTAAGTTATTCGATGTCTTACAAGATGCATCAAAAACTACCCTTAATTTCGTAGTCGTACTATCTGGCTTTAAAACACAGTGATGAGGGAGATAATATTTACTGTTTATTTTTTCTGGGCTCTGAACCTCAACCATGTGTCCTAAATCGATATATTCTTTTAAGAATAGAACATATTGTTCTTTCAGCTTCGAATTTTTCTCTAGCTTTCGCTCTAAGGTCAAAAACCTCCGTTTGGCTTGTGACTCAGAGCTACCTAATTGCATCATATTAGACTTAAAGGGCAATTTAACTAAGAACTTCCCATCCGAGCCTTTGCTTACATTATTCGCAAAGATATCCTCGCATAGGATTTCTTCCTTAGTAAATTTCGGAGCCTTTATATTGACTTCTTCAACTTGCCAAAATCTCTGAAGTTGCTCGTCTAAGCTGTCTAACCTTTCGGTTACTGTGCCACAAACTGCTGGTGATTCCTTTATCACCAACGGACCAGTGGCTACCCATCCAAACTCTGTTTTATTTAGTCTTATTTGACCATTATTCAGAGTTGTTGTACCTTCTAACAAGGTCTCATAGAATTGCTCAACTCCCAACAGCATATCTATTCTTTTTGGAATATTAAATGATGGATCAGCTAAGCCTAAGTCTGAAGCCACTTCTCCTATTTCAAACCGGCGAGCCGGTAGCTCAGAGACAATATTTTTCATTACTAACGTTTCAATTTGTGTATTGAAACTGGAATTTTTGGATCTTATGTGAACTTCTAAGCACTCTTTTATATGTGCTGTTCCTCCAGAAATTCCTTCAATGGAAGTTTGAATTTTACTTCCTTTAATGCCCAGTTTCTTCTGCATAGCTGCAGTAAGAAAATTCACCTGCGAGCCGCTATCAAGCAGAGCTCGACAGTCATGCCAATTTCCGTCCTTATCTTTTACTTGAACTATGGCTGTGGCCAGTAAAATATACTTTTTTTTATCTAAATTACTGGACTTACTGACTGTGGCATTTTTCGCATTTTTGTTAGAAGGCTTATGCAGTAAGACATGATGGGACATTTTACAATCAGAACACACCTTTTTACAATTTTTGTATTGGTGGTCTCTGCCTAAACAGCGGCCGCATACCTTATGCTTAACCACCGTTTCCCATCTGTCTTGGCTATTTAAAGCCTTGAATTTATAGCAATTCTCCAAAGGATGAGCACCTTTGCATTTCAGTATGCATGCTTCGTCCTTTCGGAGTTTATTATTGCTACTGGGCCTTATTTGACTCGCTTCTAGAGCGAAAAATTCGTGCTCCAGGAATTTGAGCAGCGGCTCTAGCGACTGAATTTCCCTAGAGTTGCTGAGACCGCTCTCATATTTTGACCTCAATGGGTCACTTAATTTCCGTAGAAAGAGGAAATTAAATAGGCTCTGAAGAATATCTTCATTCTTCAAGCCCATGGCTTTTATAGCCTGGACATTTTCTTGGATCGTGTCCAAAAGAGCCTTAATGGTCGATGCTGAATCCCCGACATGGGGTGCATCGACCAAATTTTTCAAGTGCACACTCAGCACTGCTCTTTTGTTGTTGAATTTAGCATCCAACAAGGACCATGCAAGTTTGTAATTTGCGTCAGTCGGCGCCAAACTTGCTATGGTGGCAGCTGCGTCACCGTGTACCTTTGTTTTTAGGACGCACATTTTTTGTGCGTCCGGAATCATAGTTGATCCTATCAGTTGTTGGAACAACTCTTTGAAAGTCTTCCATTCCTCATATTTGCCAGAGAACGACGGAATATCGACTCTAGGCAGAGTGAATGGAAGACTCTCGCTTCTTGACCTAGAGGCAAGTTCCTCATAGGCCTCGTTAAGCGAGAAAAAAGTTTCTGTCAGATCATCATCATCGTACTCATCCATGTACGTGATGAAAATTTCCTGACAGTTTTTCTTTGCTTGTCTCACTTCGCTCATGGGTTCATGTCCAGCCTTAACTCTATTTAAGGCTGACCGATATTCACCCAGCAAATATGAGAATTTTTTACACACATTTTTCGTGCGTTTATCACCCTTAGAGTCAGGCTTCACGGCCTTCCCTAAGGGGTTAATGGAACTTAATAGTACATGTGTTTTATAAATTAAACCACGTACCTGCTCGCCGTACTTCTCCTTGAAGTACGGCGTCTTTTTTGCCTCTGCTGAGAGTTCGAGCAACCTCTTGTCGTTGAGCTCGAACTGCTCAGTGATGGCAGTTAGTTCCTCCTTGTACAGCCCTAGCTGTACCGAGTCTGTCCGACTCGCTTCTGCCGCCGCCGTGTTGTAGAGGGTTTCCAAGGATCCTCCCAGAACCCTCTGGGTTTCTATTAACTCCAAAACGATCTCCATTTTTTCACAACACGCACGATTTTTTATTGAAAAAAAGATATTTTATTTATTACCTTTTTTTTTTTTAAACACACACGGGTATTTAAAAAAATATTTTATTGCATATATTTTTAAAGAACACGCGGGTATTTATTTAAAATAAAATATTTTGTTTATATTTTTTAAAACACACACGGTATTTATTAAAAAATATTTTATGTATATTCCTTTAAAAAACACACGCGGCCCGAAATTGTTTATAAAATTTAAATTTTACTTCACAATGTTCACTGATCACGTCGGGGTCACCAAAATGAAAACGGCAGAAATGAAGTACGCGACACGAGTTCCAAAACAGACTGATGAGCCGCTTTCACGGCTCCTTTATTTATATCAAAATCTTATTCTAACTTATCTCTATATTAAGCTAAGGGGGGTTACATGAGCGCCCTAAGCGATAAGTGTGTATTTATATTTAGGGTCACAATGTGTAATGTTGCATTGCGTGGGTCAAGCTGCTGTCATATGCATATGCTGCGGACTCCTACACGCTGCTTTGGTCAGGCCTATCTCAAGTGTTGGACTGATTTATATTTAACCTTTTGAACTCATCTGCTTGACAAAGTATTTATTCGATTTAGAAAGTTCATTGCCTTCTAAGCATATGTACGCTACTCAGAGAGTTCATTGCCTTCTAAGCATGCTTACTCTAATCAGAAAGTTCATTGCCTTCTAAACGTTGCTGGTGTCAAAAACTTATTTCTAGTGCATTGTTTATGAGTTGACAACGGCAAGAAACTAATCTTAGCATTCTAAACTTCATCTCAACTGCAGTGTTCAATCCATGTGTACTCTATAGGATTGAACAGTAGATTACATTAACGCGTTCGATTGGGGGAAAATCGCATAGACATAAGACATAACAGTCAGACTCTTAACGAATATTGTGCCAACAATGACTCGAGACTTTCTAGTAATTTTTCGGTGTTGCGGTTCTGTTGGCTGGTGTTGCTTAGAAGTGTAAATTCGGTCAGCAGTTGTTATACTTACCACTCCAGCAAAAAAGAAGAGTTATCTAAGCCGCTGGACTTTATATTTCAACGTTTTGATGTATTTTCGATATTATTATATATATAAAAATGCTCTGTGCGTATAGGATTCGCGTATGGACTCGAAAAGTGTTGAATCGATTAACCCGAGATTTTGACACAACATATATTGAGGTTCTGGCGATGGTTTTATCTACTTTTTATGTGCATAGCATATCAACCACAGCTGTACATTTAAATCATTAAAAAATATATATCCCAGTGCCTCAACCGTCAGTTGCCAAGGGCAACCACAGCTGTACATGTAAAACATTAAAAAATATTACCACATGGATTGAAATGAGAAATGAGAGATTATAATTCCAACTTTTCTTCCTACTTCTGTGATAAACGGAGTCATACCGCCCAAGAAAGAGTCCTGAATCCGCCTGCTACAACTCTGACTGCCTTCTTCACATTATGCCAAGAAGACGCTTTCGCCAGAACACTGATGTATCCAGAAGTGCCATCTTATTACACATGGAATGTCACTAAAAAAGCGTTCGTGCGACGCAAACGAGGCGAGCCTGTCGAAGACCAACCTGGCATCTTCAAAGAGAATACAATTGGAAGACTCTAAACAGTGCATCCCAATCAAGATGAATGTTTCTTCCTTCGCATGCTGCTGGTGAATGTGGCCGGTCTTACGTCCTTCCAGTATTTGAAAAATCTCAATGGCATCACCCATGCCACCTTCCGGAGTGCGTGCTTAGCCTTAAATTTATTGGAGAACGACCAACAGTGGGATATCTGCATTAATGATGCGTGCCAGACTGCATATCCGAACCAAATTCGCGCATTGTTTGCAATCATATTGACTGCTCGCTTCCCTTCATATCCAACAGAGTTATGGGAGAGATATCGTTCGCATATGGCTGAGGATGTTTTGCACAGAGTACGCCTAGAAAATTCCGACATGACCATGGAATTGACAGAAGAGATTTACAATGAAACTTTGACAAGCATTGAAGACAAGTGCTTAACTATTGCAAATAAAGTGCTAACTCAATTGGGAATGCCAGCACCTGCCAGAACTGCGACTGCAGCATCTGATGTGGATTTGCGCAGAGAGCAGAATTACAACAGCGACGATCTCCAGTCATATGTCCAATTAAACATTACCAAATTAAACCATGAACAAAAAATAGTTTATGATCAGGTAATGCAAATGATAAATGAGGGGGCTCCGGACATCTTCTTTTTGGATGCTCCGGGAGGAACGGGAAAAACATTCCTCATTACATTGATTCTGGCTACTGTTCGATCTAACAAGGACATAGCTTTAGCTCTTGCTTCATCTGGAATCGCTGTGACATTGTTACCCGGTGGAAGGACTGCTCATTCAGCGCTGAAGTTGCCGTTGATTATGCAAATCATCGGATGAATGCACGATGGCACACAAAATATCACTAGAGACTCTCGATCGATCATTTCGGGATTTGCGCGGAGCCGTTCAACCATTTGGGAATGCTTTGATATTGCTCGCAGGAGATTTCAAAGAAACGTTGCCTGTAATTTCTCGATCGACACCAGCGGACGAAATAAATGCTTGCCTGAAATATTCTACAGTGTGGCGACATGTACGGACATTACAGTTGACAACAAATATGCGTGTACAGTTGCAGAACGATGACTCAGCCGACGCATTCTCATGACAGTTACTGGACATTGGGACGGAGAGCTGCCAGTCAATGAGACGTCGAGAAAAAAACGATTGCCAGACAATTTCTGTAATTTCGTAATATCGAAGGAAGAACTAATCAGAAAAGTCTTCCCTGATATCCGAATCAATTATAGGAATCACAATTGGCTCAGTGAACGAGCCATTCTTGCCAACAGAGATGTCTACCAACTCAATCATGTAATCCAATCCAGCATAGAAACTCAGGAGATAACATATATAAGTCAATAGACACCGTTGTGAAGGCAGATGATGCTGTTAACTACCCTACGAAATTTTTGAACTCACTTGGTTTGCCTGGAACGCCACCACACATATTGAAATTGAAAATAGATGTGCCAATTATCATGCTCGAGAATATCAATCAGCCAAAACTCTGCAATGGCACGCGACTAGCGGTCAAGAAATTGATGAACAACGTCGTAGAAGCAACGATCCTAACTGGTCCCTTCAAAGGTGAAGACGTCCTCATTCCTAGGATTCCTATGATCCCGACTGATACACCGTTTCAATTCAAGAGATTGCAGTTTCCCATTCGCTTGGCGTTCGCAATGACAATTAATAAAGCTCAAGGTCAATCTTTCGATTTGTGTGGAGTAGATTTGGATGCAGATTGTTTTTCACACGGGCAATTGTATGTTACGTGTTCCCGAGTCGGTAAACCAGATAGTCTTTATATTTACGCGGAGAATGGAGAAACGAAAAATATTGTATACCCACAAGCATTACAGAATTGAAGGGATTGAGAAATTATTCTTTTTGTGTTACTTATTCCCTGGGCGTAGAACCACACTATGCCACAGCGAGACGTGGCAGGGTACAACTAGTGTATATAAATATTTATAATTACATATAAAAGTATAGGAAAAATAGTACTTTTGCTTTTTACTGCATGGAATTCGGTGCAATATTCTGAATACTAAGTAAGCCTGAAGGTTGAAAAATACATTCAGTATTTAATTGCTTACGCGTAAGCAACTTTTTATACCATCATTATGCACAAGTTGAATTTTAGAATTTCGGATGCCACTCCCCCGCCTCTATAAAACATATTTTTATAGTTTAAAAGAACACTGGGAAAGTTAGAAGCACCAAAGTTTATAGTATGGTGCCTGGTAACATTACGGAGAACGCGGATTTTCAACTTTTGGATGCCACGCCCACCGCCCCCAAATTATTGAATTTTAAGAAAAGTAGGGAAATAACAAAACATTTTTTTGACACTCTTGTAGCTTACCATAGTACAGATCTACCCTATAAATTTCAATCCGATCGGACAATAAACAAAAAAGTTATAGGATTTAGAATCTCTCATATAAAGTTGTGGGCGCTTAGAATTCCAACTAAAATGTTTAACTGACGCCGCAGAGGGCCGGCATCAATAAAAGTCTCATTTGCCGATCGCACTGCGTAACTGTGTGTGGTCTAGATGGCTGGCGCGCAAGATTCTGGTGCATGAGGTCGCGGGTTCGAAGCCTGCGCTGGGATTCGAACCGGGGACATTTAGTTATAGAGCTGACAACTCTCACAACAAACCACAAACCAAACGAGGCACATTGTCTGTTTCTGCTAAATACATATGTATGTATGTATTTATGTATGGAAATTATAGACGCGAGAAGTTTTGCATACAGCAGCAGAGACGGAGCAGAGGCTCGGCGTCAATGCTTGCGCCGACTGCGCACGCACAATCGGTGTGCAGTCAGCGTGCAATCGGCCTGTGCCATTAGCGTCAATGCATGTGTATTATTTGACTTCGAAAATTTGCGAAGCGTTGTATTAGTTCGGCGAATAAAAGTAATTAATATTAAGAATTTTTTTAACAGCCAAAGGTAAATGGTATCTTACTGTCGAGTGCACTCGACTGCAGCTTTCTTCACTTGTTAAATATTAGCCAATGTTTAAAAAAATTAAAATTCCAAATCGAGCACGTTGGGTATGTAAATTCAAGCTACAATGCTCTTTGTTTATTCTGAAATATTCTTTATTTCACGTTGTTGTGCTGCTACTGAAAAAAACTTTTTACAAATCTTCGTCCAAGTAAATAAAACAGGCGTACTTGATGCGTTACGAAAGGTAGCAACTCTCCCCAACACAGCACAGCGTTTTGAAATCTAACAGAAACATTTCTTACATGTTGTTTATGGTTTTGTGCTTCCAATAAGCAGCGGAGTTTGTTCCCTCCACTTACGCCTCCATAACATTAACATATATAACAAGTGAAGAAAGCTACAGTCGAGTGCACTCGACAGTAAGATACCATTTACCTTTCGCTGTTAAAAACTAATTCTTAATATTAATTACTTTTATTCGGCGAATAACAACGCATCGCATATTTTCGAGGACAAATTCACATGCATTGACGCTAATGGCACATGCCGACTGCACACTGACTACACGACGACTGTGCGTGCGCAGTCGGCGTGCGCAGTCGGCGTCGGCGTCGGCGTCGGCGTCGGGCCTCTACTGCTGTGAGCGAAACTTCTCGTGCCTATAACTTCTGTGTTTATTGTCCGATCGGATTGAAATTTATAGGGTAGATCTGTACTATGGTAAGCTACAAGAGTGTTAAAAAAAATGTTTTGTTATTTCCCTACTTTTCTTAAAATGCAATAGTGTGGGGGCGGTGGGCGTGGCATCCAAAAGTTGAAAATCAAAAATTCTCCGTAATGCTACCAGGCACCTTACTTTCAAATTTGGCGCTTCTAGCTTTTCTAGTTTTCTTTTAAACTATAAAAATGTGTTTTTTAGAGGCGGTGGGCGTGGCATCCAAAATTCTAAAATCCAACTTCTGCATAATGTTGCAAGACACCCTCCTACCAAATTTGGTGCGTTTATCTCTTTTCGTTATTGAATTATTTGGAAAAAATCGAAATACGCATTTATCGATTTGCGGAGGCGGTGGGCGTGGCACATCAAGTTTGAAATAAACTTCTTGTGTGTATTGAATACACGCACACTCCCACCAAGTCTGGTGCCTCTAGCTCTTTTAATAGCTGAGATCTGTGTGTTCATACAGAAGGACAGACGGACAGACGGACAGACAGACGGACATGACCAAATCGACTCGGCTATTGATGCTGATCAAGAATATATATACTTTGTATGGTCTGCCACGCCTCCTTCTGCCTGTTACATACATTTGCACAAAGTTAATATACCATTTTTTACCCATTTTCAATGGGTAAATGGTATAAAAATGTAGCGCTGCCATATCAACTATTTAGCTGCTAGATTTGCCAGTTTTGAAAATGTACTTACAATTTTGAAAATGCCACCAAATATGAATGGAGTAACGTATAAGAAAATTTAGTTTATTTTCATTCGGCACGAATGCGTTCACGCAGCTTTTTTTAGTAATGACATTTGCTATAAAGTAATTGCATGCAAATGTAATAGTGTTGCGACACTGAAGGCCGTTTGCGAAGCCACGAGAAATTTTCGTATATGCATCGTCAATGCCCAGGTTTCATTCCAAGTGTGTATGTACATATGTATATACATTAATACGTGTGAGATCGACGAGCAGCCAAACTGTTCGTTGCAACGCAACATTCTTTAAAAAGAGAATATTAGAATGGTTGTATAGATTATTGTGATGTGTAGAGAACACATCCCGATATAAGCTATATCTGATGTACTATTGATCAGCATCAACAGCCAAGTTGACTTAGCAATGTCCGCAAATTCATTTTTTTCGAGTACGTCGTTATTTCTTTATTTATTCAATTTATCTGAACAAGTGCTTGCAAATAACACATGATTTTTAGTCTTACTAACTTTAAAAACGTATACGGCCTTCATTGTAGTCTGCATCCTTAAAAATTACTATAACGAAAACTTAAAAATGTAATGGTAAATGACGTGTAGTATTGAAAAGGCGAGGCGTAATCGTATTGAGCAAATGCATCGCTTCTCTTGTTCTGATTCCGTTCAATTTCAATTTTTTTAATTTCTTCACGATTTGCTTGCAGCCGCTCCTGCAGCGCGCGAATATAGTGATCGCTACCTGAAACGAATTCGAATCGAATACGAATTAAGACTTGTTCACACATACAGGCAGTAACAACTATACGTACTGTTGTTCCATTCTTCTAATTGTTCCTTCATCCTACGAGTCTTCTCATACAGAAGTTGTAGCCTCATCGTGTCTAGTTTACACTCCTTCACCTTTGTCAGGTAGGCTATTATAGTCTCGTAATCGGCTTGATCAGACATTTTATCATCAGAATGAAACTCACCTAATTGAGCAAAAACTCAAATGGAAAGGCGGTAGGCAGGGATGGTAAAATAGGGCAATGAAAATATCGATTCGTACTTTGATGTCATTGCGCTTTGTAGAATTGTACGATACGATGTTTGCATCAATCTTAGAGTCTTATCGATATTGTATATATATAGGTATATATATTTATACATATATATATATATATATATATATCTACTAGGAAACCCGGCGAACTCCGTTTCGCTTTATTTCTTTTGGTGATTAAAAGATGAAGAATTTTTTTTTTTAGTTTAAAAGGGGAAAAAAAAATTTTGTTTCATTTCACAACAGTAATGAATTCGTTTCAACTACAAAAATAAAGTGTTATTTATTTGAACTTCTCTAAGTTAATGGAAGTGAATGCTGAATCGTACGTGTCCGCAAATTATCCGTGTCATTGAAGTGCTCTTTGGTAAATTAAATTAAATTTATTTCCACCTAATCCCGCCAAATCCCACCAAAGCCCGCCAAATTCTACAAAATCCCGCCAAATTCTACCAAATCCCACTAAATTTCGCCTAATCTCACCAAATTCCGCCAAAATGCCTGCTGTTGGAATTGAATGAAAATTTTCACAATACACGTGATTGATTTGACGGGCTCCAATTAAAATTTAAGCAAACGCATTACTTATTTTTTTAAATAAAAAATGAGTTTCTGCTTTCCTTTTGAAATTTTTCCCTGATCTTTGTTTGCTATAAACCTCACGGAAACGATTTTGGACCACGTACATTTACCTCACGGAGCCCAAGACCTTTTCAACAAATGCAAAACCGTGGGATTTTCCAATAAATGGAAGAACCTTACTGTTCAGAGAACAAAATTAGAATATCAATTTATTATGTGAACTGTGTATAGGTGTATTATATTTTGACGTGTCTGTCAAAGGTTTCTCGTAGTGGCCATTCACAGTTTTCAAATGCGCAAACGATTTTGGGCCACGTTCCTGTACGACACGGAGCCCGAGACCTTTTACAACGAATGCACAATTTTCATCATCACTGTAGTTCGCAGTGGGATCATATTGGACTGCCAAACGATTGTATGATGCCAATGATCTTCGTGCGTTCAAGCGTTTTCTCAATCGGGCATTTTCTCTTATTGTATTTTATATTTTTTCGTTTAAGTTCTGTGAATACTCTTCTCTTGTGCGGCGGCCCATGTTCGCACGTCGTACTTTAGGCATTTTGGACTATGGACAGAGTGGTGAATTTAACCTCAAATGGACGATCCACATAATTTACAAAGTTCCATTTACCACTTTATAGACAAATGCTGTTGGAATTGAATGAAAATTCGCATAATACACGAAATCTCTCCAAATCCCGCCAAATTCTACCAAATTCTACCAGTTCCCGCCAAATCCAAATCTCGCCGAATTGTACCAAATCCCATCAAATCTCACAAATGCTCCCCAATTCCCGCCAAATTCTACCAAATCCCACCAAAATACTTGCTGTTGGAATTGAATGAAAGTTTTCACAATACACGTTATTGTTTTGATGGGCTCCAAAAAAAATGTGAAACGTATAACTTTTTTTTAAATAAAAATTATTTTTCCGCTTTCCTTTTGATTTTTCAAAAATGGAAGAACCTTTCTGTTCAGAGAACAAAATTAGACTATCGATTTATTATGCGAACTGTGTTTAGGTGTAATTTTATAATTTATCGTGTTCGTCATAGGTTCCTTATAGTAGCTGGAACTGTGTTGTTTCCAAGTGGCCATTCACAGTTTTCAAATGCGCAACCGATTTTGGGCCACGTACCTGTACGACACGGAGCCCGATCCCTTTCCAATGAATGCAAAACCGTGGAAATCGGTTCTTGCGTTCTGGAGTTAAATCGTCAGGAAGGAAATTTGAACTTATTTTTATATAGTAGATATTGATAAATTTGTTATAACTAATTAATTATTAAGGAGTTTTCCAAAACATCGTATTAAAATTTTAATATAATACCATTTAACCATTGGAAATGAGAAAAAAATGTGTATAAACTTTTTTATAAGATTTCCGTCATTTTTGTCTACTTGTGTCACTTTTTGTAATGGCGCTATTTTTATACCATTTACCCATTGAAAATGGGGAAAAAATGGTATTTTAACTTTGTGAAAATGTATGTTGCAGGCAGAACACAGAGATCTCAGTTATTAAGAGCTAGAGATACCAGACTTGGTGGGAGTGTGCGGTTATTCAATAGACAAAAGAAGTTCTATTTAAACTTTATGTTCCACGCTCACCGTCTCCGCAAAAAGCGTTTTTAGATTTTTTGCATATATGATAATTCAATATCAGCAAGAGATGAACGCATCAAACATGGCAGGAGGGTGTCTTTCACCATTATGCAGAAGTTGGATGTTAGACTTTTGGATGCCACGCCCTCCGCCCCATAAAAAACGAATATTTTGAATTATAAGAACACAAGATAAGCTAGAAGCATGAAATTTGGTATTAAGAGAAGTTTCCCAGCAGCAGAGGCCCGACGCCAGTGCTTGTTCCGACTGCGCACGCACAGTTGTCGTGCAGTTAGCGTGCAGTCGTGTACAGTCTTTTGCAGTCAAATGATCACAACTAACATAACCTTAAATAAATTTACAACTTTGCGCTGTTATTCTTCTTTACTCTAAATAAATAATATTTATGCTTTTGACTTGCAGCCGAAACGGCAACTTTGATTTCTAATTTCTTAATGTACATGGCCATGCACGCTTGGATGATTTACAAGGCACTGACGTGTATATCACGTCGTATCTTTAAATGTTGTTTCTAAGAACTGAAAAGGTTCACAAAGCATAGAAAGAGTGGTACCTCTACAGACATATAAGTGTAAAGTGTAAATTGTAGAGAGTGTACAGCGTAAGTTCTAAACATCACTCAGCACCAGAGCTCGAAAATAACTGTCGACCGTTTTCTCCTTGCGCTCTCTTTGCGAGCAAAGCCGAAAAAGTTGATATGCTCAGTCTCTCACTCTGTTGCGCGCTTTTCGATATACAAGGTGCGTTCCAAAGTGAACAGGACTTTTTGAATCTAGCGCCCTGAAGTGGCGCCATCTATATGTCAACTGGTGCGTTAGAATCTGCTATCCGTTATCGACTTCCAGTAAAAATTGCATGACATTTCATCTATTGGAAGTGAGATTATTTCGTTTTGAGTGTCTGATGTTTTTGTCATCGGTGCGAAAATGAGCTTCGAATAAAGAGCAAACATTAAATTTTGTTTTAAAATTGGTAAAACTTTTACCGAAACATTTCAATTGATGAAACAAGTTTATGCCGATGATTGCCTATCCCGTAGCAGAGTGCGCGAGTGGTTTAAACGTTTTCAAAATGGTCGTGAGGACATAAATGACGATGAACATGTGGGCCAACCAAAATCCGTGATCGCCGAAAATTCCATCGAAACTGTGCGTGAATTCATAAAAAATCAGCCGAAATTATCATTGAAATTCATGGAAATAGAATTGAACATCTCCAAAACATCAATTTATCGCATTTTGACCGAACATTTGGGCTTACAAAAGGTGTGTGCACGGTTTGTTTAGCACAAATTGACTGACGTCCAAAAGTTGCTCAGAATTCAACATTCGAAAGATATTAAAGAGGCCAAAAAAGACCCGAACTTCCTTTACAAGATTATGACTGGTGAAACGTGGTGTTTTCAATATGATCCCGAAACGAAACGCCAGAGTGCTGAATGGAAGGCGCCGGACGAGCCGAAACCCAAAAAATCGCGCCTGGATAGGTCAAAAGTGAAGACAATGCTGAGTTGTTTTATGCTTCCAAGGGTATTGTCCACAAATAATTTGTTCCACCCGGCCAAAACGTTAATGCGGCATTCTATCTTGGAGTTTTGAAGAGTTCGGTGCGCCGTATTCGACATGTTCGACTCGAATATCGCGAAGATGGAAGTTGGCGTTTGTCGCACGATAATGCGCCGTCTCATCGATCGACGCTTGTGACCGACTATTTGACCAAAAACCACATTTTAAGCATCAACCACTCCCTGTACTCACCTGATATGGCACCGTGCGACTTCTACCTTTTCGGAAAAATGCAATTGCCGATGAAAGGAAAGCGTTAAAAAACTATTTGTTCTGTCTTTTTTTTTTTAAGTCCTGTTTACTTTGGAAAACTTCTATACTGACCTTTAACTTTTGCGGTTTCGGACAGAAATTCTTTTTTTTTTTTTAATTATGCTTTTATTTATTGAATCTTCTCTTAATATTGAGACTAGCAATAAGTTTATGAAAATTAATATTAAAATTTAACTAACAGTATACTGGTTGCGCGTCCCTCAAGTCGGTCGCTGGGTGGGTAAGTTATTGTGACGAAAACGTGATTAGTTGCTCAGCCTTGTAAGACCTCTCGCAACAATAGCTTGGTATAGTACTTTTTCTTCTGATCTGCGATCACTTCTTTGAATGGTAGAATGTTTAAGTCGCGATGTATGTTTTCGTTGCGAACGTACCACGGTGCCCCGGTGATGGTTCTCAAGATCTTAGACTGAACTCGCTGAACTATGTCAATATTGGTATTGCTGGCATTCCCCCATAACTGGGAACCATACAGCTATTTATTGTAGGTTTTAGTACCGAGTTATACAGCAGGACTTTATATGCAAGGCTAAGGGGAGACCGAGCATTGATAAGCCAATGAAGACTGCTGGCTTTTAGCTTTAGGTGAGTTCTTTTGGCTGCAATGTGCCGGCGCCATGTGAGTCTTCTATCGAGGTGTACTCCTAGATATGTCACTTCGTTTGCTTGTTGTTTAACGTAAGCGGCGGGCAGTTTTGCCTGTTTAGGGTGAACGTAACGTGCTTGCATTTTTGTTCGTTCACTTTAATTCGCCAATCGCATAGCCATTTTTCCACATCAACCAGATGAAGAGCTAGCTGCGCTGTTGCTTGCCTCGGGCATTTTGAGCGGTTAAGAATAACAGTATCATCAGCAAACGTAGATGTTGTTAGTCGTGTGCTTGTAGGGATGTCTGCTGTGTAGAGGACATATAATGTTGGCCCTAGCACACTACCTTCAGGAACTCCAGCTCCAACAGTATAATCATCAGATAAAGCAGTGTTGCATCTCACAACAAATTTTCTGTCGTAAAGGTAAGACTCTAAAAGTTTGTGGGTGTTGTAGGGAAGCATTGTCTTGATCTTGTACACTAAACCTTCTAGCCAGACTCTATCAAATGCTTGAGAGACATCTACAAATGTGTTATCCGGTTGACCTGTTCAATTGTTCTGTGCTTTTCACGAAACCCAAATTGATGTGACGGGATTCCTTCCTGGAGTCTTAGGTATGTATTTAACCGATATATAGGTCTTATAGGTCTATAAGACGTGGGGATTGTGTGGACTTTTTTCCGGCTTAGCTATCTTTTTCTTAACTGACTTTTTACATTTCACTGGATAGTGGCCAAGTTTTGCAATGGCATTGAAGAGCTGGGTGCAAACGGCGCAATATCGAAGCTCAATGACCATTTTGGGAGTTATGTGGTCGCAGCCCGGGGATTTTTTCGGATTCAGTTGATTTTTGATGATACTAGCGATTTCGTTTGAGCGAAATTCAATTGGCTTATGTTGAAGCTGAGGCTCATATGGGAGAGTCGGCAAAGTAAACCCACTAGTGGTAGGATTCGGTTGGAAGACATTTTTAAGGTGGTTGGCGAACGCGCAGGCTCTGTCTGCATCGCTGCGCGCCCAGCCGCCTGTGGGATTTCTAATAGGCATCACGGTTTCTTTCGGTGACCTCAGAGTTGGGTGAGCTATCCATAGTGAGTGTTTTGTACTAGAAGTACACAATTGCGCCATGTAGTGGCGGTGGACATATGCTTCTTCTTGCTGTAGAGCTTTAGTAAGTTGGCGTGAGGCATGTCTTAAGCTTTGCTTAGCGGAAAGTCTATTAAATAGGGTAGTTTCTTTGGGTTTGCCTGCCAGTATGTTGGTGTGCCAGAAGAAACATAGTCGAGCTTGTTCTTGGCTGTTATAATTGCAATATAGAGCAGCTTTCCTTTTGGAGTCACGAGACGAGATCCCCAGTGTGTGTGCTTGGCATTGTAGTCTCCTGCTGCTATGAAGTGGTCTCCTAGTGAGGTGAAAAACTCCATAAACTCATCTTCAGCTATAGTAAAGCGAGGGGGGCAAAATACAGCGGCTAGTGTAAGTTGGTTGCCAGTATTTAGATGTATAATTATAGATGTGGCCTGTAGGTAATTTTTAGCAAATTAGTTGTGATAGTGGTGGACAGAAATCCTAACGCAAAAATTAAAAGGTGGAGAGCCTTCATCGACGAACAAAATGCTAAGATTTTGTAGAAGCCTGGCAGGGAAAACCATGGGGCAGACGCACGCTCGCGCCAGAATCTAGCTGTCTTACAAAGTGAGATAGAGTCCAACGCGCCTACCACCATAATGAGGAATCACTGACCTACACGGTCAAGGCCCCAGATAATCCGTTTAACTGCTTCAGAAACCAAATAAATCCGAGAATAAAATTAGGTAATACAGCTAAACCTGGTTAATGCAATTCATTACAGCCTACACATCTTGTCGCACGTTCAAAATGAAATAATAAAAGCTTTCCCGGGTACTAGGATTTGGTATTGCAAAAATCTAGTAACTGATATAACCAAGAGGAACGAGCAGAAAGATAAAGTTCCAGCAGAGCACAGTCAAGCGCATAGAGCGCACAAGAAAATGTAAAGCAGATTTTGTGCGATTATTATCTATCTAAATAGTTACAGATGTAATCGCAAATTGGAAAATATGTATAAGAGGCAAGTACGACAGACACCCCAAGAAACAAGAGCTCGGTGTAATACCGATACCGTCGTACGCCGGCGAGATGCTCCACATCGATGTCTTCTCTACGGGCAAGAAGCAATTTTTAACATGCATCGATAAATTCTCTAAGTTTGCTATCACGCAACCGATTGTATCCCGGACAATAACAGACGTTTTTGCTATTGCTATTGCTATAGCTCGCGACTCGAAGAAACTCCGAGCAGAGCAGAGCACGCAATTTTTCGTTGTTCTGCTATGGCTCTGCTGCGGCTCTGGTCAAAGTGATAGCGGTAGCAATAGCAAAACGAAATACTACGGGAGCAGCGTAGCTTTTTTAACGCTGCAAATACACATGCATTGACGCTAATGGCACATGCCGACTAAACGCTGACTACACGACGACTGTGCGTGTTCAGTCGGCGTCGGGCTTCTGCTGTTGTAAGGGAAACTTCTTGTGCCTATAACTTCTGTGTTTTTTGTCCGATCGGATTTAAATTTATTGATTTGTCGATATTAATATTATCCACAATCCTATAATTTGATTTACCGTTTTACAAAATCGATTTTTCGCGGCGGTGGGCGTGGCATCTAAAATTCGAAAATCCGCGTTTTGCGTAACCAACCAACCAAATTTGGTGCGCTTATCTCTTTTCGTTATTGAATTATTTGCAAAAAATCGAAAAACGAATTTATCGATTTGCGGAAGCGGTAGGCGGTGTCACATCAAGTTTGAAATAAACTCGATCTGCGTATTCAATACACGCACACTCCCACCAAGTCTGATTTCTCTAGCTTTTTTAATAGCTGAGGTCTGTGCGTTCATACAGACGGACAGACGGACAGACTCGGCTATTGATGCTGATCAAGAAGACTTTGTATGGTGTGTCACGTCTCCGTCTGCCTGTTACATACATTTTCACAAAGTTAATATACCATTTTATACCCATTTTCAATGGGTAAATGGTATAATTAATGGTAAGCAACAAAGCAGCTTTCTGCACCTAAGTCAAGATTCCTCAATCAGTAGAGTGTAAAGGCTTTTGCAGTCAACTGATCACAGCTAACATAACCTTAAAAAAATGTACAACTTTTCGCTGCCCTTCTTCTTTACTCTTCATATTTTTGCTTCCGACTTGCAGCCGAAACGGCGACTTCTATTTCCAATTTCTTAATGTACATGGTCATACATGCTTGGACGATTTTCAAGGCACTGACGTGACGTGGTAGCGATATAGCTGTTTGGCATCTAATATATCACGTGGTATCTTTAAATGTTGTTTCTAAGACCTGAAAAGGTTAACAAAGCATAGAAAGAGTGATATCTATATAGACATAGTAGTGTAAAGTGTAAATTGTAGAGAGTGTACAGTGTAAGCTCTAAACATCATTCAGCACAGAGTAGATTACATTAACGCGTTCGATTGGGGGAAAATCGCATAGACATAAGACATAACAGTCAGACTCTTAACGAATATTGTGCCAACAATATTGTAAATTCGGTCAGCAGTTGTTATACTTACCACTCCAGCAAAAAATAAGAGTTATCTAAGCCGCTGGACTTTATATTTCGACGTTTTGATGTATTTTCGAACAGCTGTAGATATTATTATATATATATAAATGCTCTGTGCGTATAGGATTCGCGTATGGACTCGAAAAGTGTTGAATCGATTAACCCGAGATTTTGACACAACATATATTGAGGTTCTGGCGATGGTTTTATCTACTTTTTATGTGCATAGCATATCAACCACAGCTGTACATTTAAATCATTAAAAAATATATATCCCAGTGCCTCAACCGTCAGTTGCCAAGGGCAACCACAGCTGTACATGTAAAACATTAAAAAATATTACCACATGGATTGAAATGAGAAATGAGAGATTATAATTCCAACTTTCCTTCCTACTTCTGTGATAAACGGAGTCATGCCGCCCAAGAAAGAGTCCTGAATCCGCCTGCTACAACTCTGACTGCCTTCTTCACATTATGCCAAGAAGACGCTTTCGCCAGAACACTGATGTATCCAGAAGTGCCCTCTTATTACACATGGAATGTCACTAAAAAAGCGTTCGTGCGACGCAAACGAGGCGAGCCTGTCGAAGAACCTGGCATCATCAAAGAGAATACAATTGGAAGATTCTACACAGTGCATCCCAATCAAGATGAATGTTTCTTCCTTCGCATGCTGCTGGTGAATGTAGACGGTGAATGTAACGTCCTTCCAGTATTTGAAAAATCTCAATGGCATCACCCATGCCACCTTCCGGAGTGCGTGCTTAGCCTTAAATTTATTGGAGAACGACCAACAGTGGGATATCTGCATTAATGATGCGTGCCAGACTGCATATCCGAACCAAATTCGCGCATTGTTTGCAATCATATTGACTGCTCGCTTCCCTTCATATCCAACAGAATTATGAGAGAGATATCGTTCGCATATGACTGAAGATGTTTTGCACAGAGTACGCCTAGAAAATTCCGACATGACCATGGAATTGACAGAAGAGATTTACAATGAAACTTTGACAAGCATTGAAGACAAGTGCTTAACTATTGCAAACAAAGTGCTAACTCAATTGGGAATGCCAGCACCTGCCAGAACTGCGACTGCAGCATCTGATGTGGATTTGCGCAGAGAGCAGAATTACAACAGCGACGATCTCCAGTCATATGTCCAATTAAACATTACCAAATTAAACCATGAACAAAAAATAGTTTATGATCAGGTAATGCAAATGATAAATGAGGGGGCTCCGGACATCTTCTTTTTGGATGCTCCGGGAGGAACGGGAAAAACGTTCCTCATTACATTGATTCTGGCTACTGTTCGAGCTAACAAGGACATAGCTTTAGCTCTTGCTTCATCTGGAATCGCTGTGACATTGTTACCCGGTGGAAGGACTGCTCATTCAGCGCTGAAGTTGCCGTTGATTATGCAAATCATCGGATGAATGCACGATGGCTCACAAAATATCACTAGAGGCTCTCGATCGATCATTTCAGGATTTGCGCGGAGCCGTTCAACCATTTGGGAATGCTTTGGTATTGCTCGCAGGAGATTTCAAAGAAACGTTGCCTGTAATTTCTCGATCGACACCAGCGGACGAAATAAATGCTTGCCTGAATTATTCTACATTGTGGCGACATGTACGGACATTACAGTTGACAACAAATATGCGTGTACAGTTGCAGAACGATGACTCAGCCGACGCATTCTCACGACAGTTACTGGACATTGGGACGGAGAGCTGCCAGTCAATGAGACGTCGAGAAAAATACGATTGCCAGACAATTTCTGTAATTTAGTAATAAGTAATAAGTAATTAGTAATAAGAGAATGCGGATTTTCAACTTTTGGATGCCACTCCCACCGCCCCCAAATTATTGAATTTTAAGAAATGTAGGGAGATAACAAAACTCTTGTAGCTTACCATAGTACAGATCTACCCTATAAATTTCAATCCGATCGGACAATAAACAAAAAAGTTATAGGATTTAGAATCTCTCATATAAAGTTGTGGGCGCTTAGAATTCCAACTAAAATGTTTAACTGACGCAGCATTTGCCGATCGCACTGCGTAACTGTGTGTGGTCTAGATGGTTGGCGCGCAAGATTCTGGTGCGTGAGGTCGCGGGTTCGAATCCTGCGATGGGCAATTTTTTTTTTTGCCGATTGCACTGCGTAACTGTGTGTGGTCTTGATTGTTGGCTCGCAAGTTTCTGATGCGTGAGGTCGCGGGTTCGAATCCTGCGCTGGGCAATTTTTTTTTTTTTAATAATTTTGCGCTATACTGAAAAATATAGTATGATGTTTTTAATCAAATTGACGAACATGGAAGATGCGAAAAAAATAAGAAAAACCAAAAACTTGTTCTAAGCAGTACAAAAAAAAGAAGCCTGCGCTGGAATTCGCACCGGAGACATTTAGTTATAGAGCTGACAACTCTCAGAACAAACCACTGAAGCACATGGTCTGTTCCTAGGCGCGATAAGTTTTGCATACAGCAGCAGAGACGGAGCAGAGGCTCGGCGTCAATGCTTGCGGTGACTGCGCACGCACAATCGGCGTGCAGTCAGCGTGCAATCGGCCTGTGCCATTAGCGTCAATGCATGTGTATTATTTGACTTCGAAAATTTGCGAAGCGTTGTATTAGTTCGGCGAATAAAAGTAATTAATATTAAGAATTTTTTCAACAGCCAAAGGTAAATGGTATCTTACTGTGCACTCGACTGTAGCTTTCTTCACTTGTTAAATATTAGCCAATGTTTAAAAAAGTTAAAATTTCAAATCGAGCACGTTGGAATTCGCACCGGGGACATTTAGTTATAGAGCTGACAACTCTCACAACAAACCACTGAAGCACATGGTCTGTTCCTAGGCGCGATAAGTTTTGCATACAGCAGCAAAGACGGAGCAGAGGCTCGGCTTCAATGCTTGCGCCGACTGCGCACGCACAATCGGCGTGCAGTCAGCGTGCAATCGGCCTGTGCCATTAGCGTCAATGCATGTGTATTATTTGACTTCGAAAATTTGCGAAGCGTTGTATTAGTTCGGCGAATAAAAGTAATTAATATTAAGAATTTTTTTAATAGCCAAAGGTAAATGGTATCTTACTGTGCACTCGACTGTAGCTTTCTTCACTTGTTAAATATTAGCCAATGTTTAAAAAAGTTAAAATTTCAAATCGAGCACGTAGGGTATGTATAGTCAAGCTACCATGCTCTTTGTTTATTCTGAAATATTCTTTATTTCACGTTGTTGTGCTGCTACTGAAAAAAACTTTTTACAAATCTTCGTCGTAGTAAATAAAACAGGCTTACTTGATGCGTTACGAAAGGTAGCAACTCTCCCCAACACAGCACTGCGTTTTGAAATCTAACATTTCTTACATGTTGTTTGTGGTTTTGTGCTTCCAATAAGCAGCGGAGTTTGTTCCCTCCACTTACGCCTCCATAACATTAACATATATAACAAGTAAGGAAAGCTACAGTCGAGCGCGCGCGACTGTAAGATACCATTTACCCTATTCGAAGAAATAATACAAAATAAAATAAATGGTATAAAAATAAAAAAAAAAGCAATTTACATTAAGAAAAAAAAATCGCCCCGCGCCAGATTCGAACTCAAGAACTCTCACGAACTTTGTAACTTACGAGTCGGACCTCTAACCACTAGACCACACAAGTTTACGCCGATCGGCAAATTAGGCTTTTATTGACGCGGGCCCTCTACTGCGTCGATTTAACGTTTTGGTTAGGAATCGCTAGCGCCCATAACTTTGTATGGGGAATTCGAACTCCTATAACTTCTTTGTTATTAAAAAAAAAAAATTGAAGAAAGCTACAGTCGAGTGCACTCGACAGTAAGTTATAATTTACCTTTGGCTGCTTAAAATAATTCTTAATATTAATTACTTTTATTCGAATTAATAACAACGCATCGCATATTTCCGAAATTAAATACACATGCATTGACGCTAATGGCACATGCCGACTGCACGCCGATTGTGCGTTCGCAGTCGGCGCAAGCATTGAAGCCGAGCCTCTGCTCCGTCTCTGCTGCTGTATGCAAAACTTTTCGCGCCTAGGAACAGACCATGTCCCCGGTTCGAATCCCAGCGCAGTCTTCTTTTTTTTGTATTGCTTAGAAAAAGTTTTTGTTTTTATTTTTTTTTTTTGCATAATATACTTTTCATATAGCTCAAAATTATTAAAAACAAGAAGCGGGCAAAGTGTGACCCCCATTCGGGTCACATCTATAACTTCCCGATATGAGATGTATGTATGTGCTTTTTAGAATTTAATTTCGGCTCGAAAAGTTTCTTACGACTTTCTTCAAAACCCCGTCGTTTACGAGATAGAGCCGAAAAAAGCAAAAAATACCCAAAAAATCGTGCTTTTTGGCGAATTATTAAAAAACTATAACATATAACCCTCTTAAACTCCTTTCAGACCTAGATGGCGGTGAAACGAATCTTTCAAAAAAAAAAAGTTCAAATCGGTTCAGTAGTTTATGAGAAACCGCTGACACAAAAAAATCTCACATACGAACATACGCACATACACACACACACACACACACACACACAGAACCCTCATTGAAAATGGGTCAGGGGGATGTGAAACGTCGAGAAACGTGAAAATTTCAAGGATCTGACACTCTTCAAAATCGGGGTCGTTACAATAACTTCCCTAGATCGGGAAGTTAAAAAAAAAAATTGCCCAGCGCAGGATTCGAACCCGCGACCTCACGCATCAGAAACTTGCGAGCCAACCATCAAGACCACACACAGTTACGCAGTGCGATCGGCAAAAAAAAAAAAATTTGCCCGTTGCTGGATTCGAACCCGCGACCACACGCACCAGAATCTTGAATGCAACCATCTTGACCACACACAGTTACGCGGAGCGACCGGCAAATGAGACTTTTATTGATGCCGGCCTTCTGCTGCGTCAGTTTAACATTCTAGTTGGAATTCTAAGCGCCCACAACTTTATATGGGAGATTCAAACTCCTATAACTTCTTTGTTTATTGTCCGATCGGATTGAAATTTATAATGTAGATCTGTACTATGGTAAGCTACAAGAGTGTTAGAAAAAATGTTTTGTTATTTTCCTACTTTTCTTAAAATTCAATAGTTTGGGGGCGGTGGGCGTGGCATCCAAAAGTTGAAAATCAAACATTCTTCGTAATGTTACCAGGCACCTTACTTTCAAATTTGGCGCTTCTAGCTTTTCTAGTTTTCTTTTAAACTATAAAAATGTGTTTTTTAGAGGCGGTGGGCGTGGCATCCAAAATTCTAAAATCCAACTTCTGCATAATGTTGCAAGACACCCTCCTACCAAATTTGGTGCGTTTATCTCTTTTCGTTATTGAATTATTTAGAAAAAATCGAAATACGCATTTATCGATTTGCGGAGGCGGTGGGCGTGGCACATCAAGTTTGAAATAAACTTCTTGTGTGTATTGAATACACGCACACTCCCACCAAGTCTGGTGCCTCTAGCTCTTTTAATAGCTGAGATCTGTGTGTTCATACAGACGGACAGACGGACAGACGGACAGACGGACAGACGGACAGACGGACAGACGGACAGACAGACGGACATGACCAAATCGACTCGGCTATTGATGCTGATCAAGAATATATATACTTTGTATGGTCTGCCACGCCTCCTTCTGCCTGTTACATACATTTGCACAAAGTTAATATACCATTTTTTACCCATTTTCAATGGGTAAATGGTATAAAAATGTAGCGCTGCCATATAAACTATTTAGCTGCTAGATTTGCCAGTTTTGAAAATGTACTTACAATTTTGAAAATGCCACCAAATATAAATGGAGTAACGTATAAGAAAATTTAGTTTATTTTCATTGTGCCGAATGCGTTCACGCAGCTTTTTATACCATTTACCCATTGAAAATGGGTAAAAAATGGTATATTAACTTTGTGCAAATGTATGTAACAGGCAGAAGGAGGCGTGGCAGACCATACAAAGTATATATATTCTTGATCAGCATCAATAGCCGAGTCGATTTGGTCATGTCCGTCTGTCTGTCCGTCTGTATGAACACACAGATCTCAGCTATTAAAAGAGCTAGAGGCACCAGACTTGGTGGGAGTATGCGTGTATTCAATACACACAAGAAGTTTATTTCAAACTTGATGTGCCACGCCCACCGCCTCCGCAAATCAATAAATGCGTATTTCGATTTTTTCCAAATAATTCAATAACGAAAAGAGATAAACGCACCAAATTTGGTAGGGGGTTGTCTTGCAACATTATGCAGAAGTTAGATTTCAGACTTTTGGATGCCACGCCCACCGCCTCTAAAAAACTTATTTTTATAGTTTAAAAGAACACTAGAAAAGCTAGAAGCACCAAATTTGGAATTAAGGTGCCTGGTAACATTACGGAGAATGCGGAATTTCAACTTTTGGATGCCACGCCTACCGCCCCCAAAAATCGATTTTGTAAATCGGTAAATCAAATTATAGGAAAAGTATAAAAGTTTCCGAATTTTTTTTTAGGTATTATTGTAGATAATAATAAAATTGACCGATCCTATAAATTTAAATCCGATCGGACAATAAACACAGAAGTTATAGGCTCACAGCAGTAGAGGCCCGACGCCAACGCCGACGCCGACTGCGCACGCACAGTCATCGTGTAGTCAGTGTGCAGTCGGCATGTGCCATTAGCGTCAATGCATGTGAATTTGTCCTCGAAAATATGCGATGCGTTGTTATTCGCCGAATAAAAGTAATTATACCATTTACCCATTGAAAATGGGTAAAAAATGGTATATTAACTTTGTGCAAATGTATGTAACAGGCAGAAGGAGGCGTGGCAGACCATACAAAGTATATATATTCTTGATCAGCGTCAATAGCCGAGTCGATTTGGTCATGTCCGTCTGTCTGTCCGTCTGTCCGTCTGTATGAACACACAGATCTCAGCTATTAAAAGAGCTAGAGGCACCAGACTTGGTGGGAGTGTGCGTGTATTCAATACACACAAGAAGTTTATTTCAAACTTGATGTGCCACGCCCACCGCCTCCGCAAATCGATAAATGCGTATTTCGATTTTTTCCAAATAATTCAATTACGAAAAGAGATAAACGCACCAAATTTAGTAGGAGGGTGTCTTGCAACATTATGCAGAAGTTGGATTTTAGAATTTTGGATGCCACGCCCACCGCCTCTAAAAAACACATTTTTATAGTTTAAAAGAAAACTAGAAAAGCTAGAAGCGCCAAATTTGAAAGTAAGGTGCCTGGTAACATTACGGAGAATGTTTGATTTTCAACTTTTGGATGCCACGCCCACCGCCCCCACACTATTGCATTTTAAGAAAAGTAGGGAAATAACAAAACATTTTTTTTAACACTCTTGTAGCTTACCATAGTACAGATCTGCCCTATAAATTTCAATCCGATCGGACAATAAACACAGAAGTTATAGGCACGAGAAGTTTCGCTCACAGCAGTAGAGGCCCGACGCCGACGCCGACTGCGCACGCCGACTGCGCACGCCGACTGCGCACGCCGACTGCGCACGCACAGTCGTCGTGTAGTCAGTGTGCAGTCGGCATGTGCCATTAGCGTCAATGCATGTGAATTTGTCCTCGAAAATATGCGATGCGTTGTTATTCGCCGAATAAAAGTAATTAATATTAAGAATTAGTTTTTAACAGCGAAAGGTAAATGGTATCTTACTGTCGAGTGCACTCGACTGTAGCTTTCTTCACTTGTTATACCATTTACCCATTGAAAATGGGTAAAAAATGGTATATTAACTTTGTGCAAATGTATGTAACAGGCAGAAGGAGGCGTGGCAGACCATACAAAGTATATATATTCTTGATCAGCATCAATAGCCGAGTCGATTTGGTCATGTCCGTCTGTCTGTCCGTCTGTCCGTCTGTCCGTCTGTCCGTCTGTCCGTCTGTATGAACACACAGATCTCAGCTATTAAAAGAGCTAGAGGCACCAGACTTGGTGGGAGTGTGCGTGTATTCAATACACACAAGAAGTTTATTTCAAACTTGATGTGCCACGCCCACCGCCTCCGCAAATCGATAAATGCGTATTTCGATTTTTTCCAAATAATTCAATAACGAAAAGAGATAAACGCACCAAATTTGGTAGGAGGGTGTCTTGCAACATTATGCAGAAGTTGGATTTTAGAATTTTGGATGCCACGCCCACCGCCTCTAAAAAACACATTTTTATAGTTTAAAAGAAAACTAGAAAAGCTAGAAGCGCCAAATTTGAAAGTAAGGTGCCTGGTAGCATTACGGAGAATTTTTGATTTTCAACTTTTGGATGCCACGCCCACCGCCCCCACACTATTGCATTTTAGGAAAAGTAGGGAAATAACAAAACATTTTTTTTAACACTCTTGTAGCTAACCATAGTACAGATCTACCCTATAAATTTCAATCCGATCGGACAATAAACACAGAAGTTATAGGCACGAGAAGTTTCGCTCACAGCAGTAGAGGCCCGACGCCGACGCCGACGCCGACGCCGACTGCGCACGCCGACTGCGCACGCACAGTCGTCGTGTAATCAGTGTGCAGTCGGCATGTGCCATTAGAGTCAATGCATGTGAATTTGTCCTCGAAAATATGCGATGCATTGTTATTCGCCGAATAAAAGTAATTAATATTAAGAATTAGTTTTTAACAGCGAAAGGTAAATGGTATCTTACTGTCGAGTGCACTCGACTGTAGCTTTCTTCACTTGTTTTATAATTTGTCGTGTTCGTCATAGGTTCCTTGTAGTAGCCGGAACTGTGTTGTTTCCAAGTGGCCATTCACAGTTTTCAAATGCGCAACCGATTTTGGGCCACGTACCTGTACGACACGGAGCCCGATCCCTTTCCAACGAATGCAAAACCGTGGAAATCGGTTCTTGCGTTCTGGAGTTAAATCGTCAGGAAGGAAATTTGAACTTATTTTTATATAGTAGATATTGATAAATTTGTTATAACTAATTAATTATTAACTTTGTGAAAATGTATGTTGCAGGCAGAACACAGAGATCTCAGTTATTAAGAGCTAAAGATACCAGACTTGGTGGGAGTGTGCGGTTATTCAATAGACAAAAGAAGTTCTATTTAAACTTTATGTGCCACGCTCACCGTCTCCGCAAAAAGCGTTTTTAGATTTTTTGCATATATGATAATTCAATATCAGTAAGAGATGAACGCATCAAACATGGCAGGAGGGTGTCTTTCACCATTATGCAGAAGTTGGATGTTAGACTTTTGGATGCCACGCCCTCCGCCCCATAAAAAACGAATATTTTGAATTATAAGAACACAAGATAAGCTAGAAGCATGAAATTTGGTATTAAGAGAAGTTTCCCAGCAGCAGAGGCCCGACGCCAGTGCTTGCTCCGACTGCGCACGCACAGTTGTCGTGCAGTTAGCGTGCAGTCGTGTACAGTCTTTTGCAGTCAAATGATCACAACTAACATAACCTTAAATAAATTTACAACTTTGCGCTGTTATTCTTCTTTACTCTAAATAAATAATATTTATGCTTTTGACTTGCAGCCGAAACGGCAACTTTGATTTCTAATTTCTTAATGTACATGGCCATGCACGCTTGGATGATTTACAAGGCACTGACGTGTATATCACGTCGTATCTTTAAATGTTGTTTCTAAGACCTGAAAAGGTTCACAAAGCATAGAAAGAGTGGTACCTCTACAGACATATAAGTGTAAAGTGTAAATTGTAGAGAGTGTACAGCGTAAGTTCTAAACATCACTCAGCACCAGAGCTCGAAAATAACTGTCGACCGTTTTGTCCTTGCGCTCTCTTTGCGAGCAAAGCCGAAAAAGTTGATATGCTCAGTCTCTCACTCTGTTGCGCGCTTTTCGATGTACAAGGTGCGTTCCAAAGTGAACAGGACTTTTTGAATCTAGCGCCCTGAAGTGGCGCCATCTATATGTCAACTGGTGCGTTAGAATCTGCTATCCGTTATCGACTTCCAGTAAAAATTGCATGACATTTCATCTATTGGAAGTGAGATTATTTCGTTTTGAGTGTCTGTATGCTTTTGTCATCGGTGCGAAAATGAGCTTCGAATAAAGAGCCAACATTAAATTTTGTTTTGAAATTGGTAAAACTTTTACCGAAACATTTCAATTGATGAAACAAGTTTATGGCGATGATTGCCCATCCCGTAGCAGAATGCGCGAGTGGTTTCAACGTTTTCAAGTGGTCGTGAGGACATAAATGACGATGAACATGTGGGCCAACCAAAATCCGTGATCGCCGAAAATTCCATCGAAACTGTGCGTGAATTCATAAAAAATCAGCCGAAATCATGATTGAAATTCATGGAAATAGAATTGAACATCTCCAAAACATCAATTTATCGCATTTTGACCGAACATTTGGGCTTACAAAAGGTGTGTGCACGGTTTGTTTCGCACAAATTGACTGACGTCCAAAAGTTGCTCAGAATTCAACATTCGAAAGACATTAAAGAGGTCAAAAAAGACCCGAACTTCCTTTACAAGATTGTGACTGGTGAAACGTGGTGTTTTCAATATGATCCCGAAACGAAACGCCAGAGTGCTGAATGGAAGGCGCCGGACGAGCCGAAACCCAAAAAATCGCGCCTGGATAGGTCAAAAGTGAAGACAATGCTGAGTTGTTTTATGATTCCAAGGGTATTGTCCACAAATAATTTGTTCCACCCGGCCAAAACGTTAATGCGGCATTCTATCTTGGAGTTTTGAAGAGTTCGGTGCGCCGTATTCGACATGTTCGACTCGAATATCGCGAAGATGGAAGTTGGCGTTTGTCGCACGATAATGCGCCGTCTCATCGATCGACGCTTGTGACCGACTATTTGACCAAAAACCACATTTTAAGCATCAACCACTCCCTGTACTCACCTGATATGGCACCGTGCGACTTCTACCTTTTCGGAAAAATGCAATTGCCGATGAAAGGAAAGCGTTATGCAGACGTAGAGGCCATTCCAAAGAATTGCACCGGCATACTGGCGGCCATACCGGGCAACGAGCTAAAACACTCGTTCGACATGCTTTTGGACCGTGCAAAAAGCTGTATTAAGGCAGAAGGAGACTATTTTGAATAAAATAAATTGATTTTGCCGAAAAAACTATTTGTTCTGTCTTTTTTTTTTAAGTCCTGTTTACTTTGGAAAACTTCTATACTGACCTTTAACTTTTGCGGTTTCGGACAGAAATTCTTTTTTTTTTTTTATACCAATTACCCATTGAAAATGGGTAAAAAATGGTATATTAACTTTGTGCAAATGTATGTAACAGGCAGAAGGAGGCATGGCAGACCATACAAAGTATATATATTCTTGATCAGCATCAATAGCCGAGTCGATTTGGTCATGTCCGTCTGTCTGTCCGTCTGTCCGTCTGTATGAACACACAGACCTCAGCTATTAAAAGAGCTAGAGGCACCAGACTTGGTGGGAGTGTGCGTGTATTCAATACACACAAGAAGTTTATTTCAAACTTGATGTGCCACGCCCACCGCCTCCGCAAATCGATAAATGCGTATTTCGATTTTTTCCAAATAATTCAATAACGAAAAGAGATAAACGCACCAAATTTGGTAGGAGGGTGTCTTGCAACATTATGCAGAAGTCGGATTTTAGACTTTTTGATGCCACGCCCACCGCCTCTAAAAAACACATTTTTTTAGTTTAAAACAACACTAGAAAAGCTAGAAGCACCAAATTTGGAAGTAAGGTGCCTGGTGACATTACGGAGAATGCGGATTTTCAACTTTTGGATGCCACGCCCACCGCCCCCAAAAATCGATTTTGTAAATCGGTAAATCAAATTATAGGAAAAGTAGAAAAGTTTCCGAAATTTTTTTAGGTATTATTGTAGATAATAATAATATCTACCAACCCAATAAATTTAAACCCGAGCGGACAATAAACACAGAAGTTATAGGCACGAGAAGTTTCGCTCACAGCAGTAGAGGCCCGACGCCGACGCCGACTGCGCACGCACAGTCGTCGTGTAGTCAGTGTGCAGTCGGCATGTGCCATTAGCGTCAATGCATGTGAATTTGTCCTCGAAAATATGCGATGCGTTGTTATTCGCCGAATAAAAGTAATTAATATTAAGAATTAGTTTTTAACAGCGAAAGGTAAATGGTATCTTACTGTCGAGTGCACTCGACTGTAGCTTTCTTCACT
>JAWNOI010000152.1:0-54931 GCA_035046045.1 Zaprionus bogoriensis
ACAGCCAAAGGTAAATGGTATCTTACTGTCGAGTGCACTCGACTGTATCTTTCTTCACTTGTTATACCATTTACCCATTGAAAATGGGTAAAAAATGGTATATGAACTTTGTGAAAATGTATGTAACAGGCAGAAGGAGGCGTGGCAGACCAAACAACGTATATGTACGAGGTGTGTTCAAAAAGTAAGGTGACTTTTCAAATTTCGCGGGCAACATATTTTCGATTATCGATTTTTTTGTTTTGTTATATTGGTACACTCTTCCCTAACATCTGTACCAAGTTTCAATGGAACATCCTCTTTTGTTTGGTTGTGAGAGGCGTAAAGTTACAAGTTATTTTGCGAGCTCGGCGATTTTTTGCTATCGAAAAATATGGATCAAAGGATTTGCATCAAATTTTGTGTAAAAAATAAAATTAAGTGCTCTGAAACACTTGAAATGTTGACAGTGGCATACGGTGAAACTGTTCTGAGTAAAAAAAATGTGTACAAGTGGTACAAACTCTTCCAAGATGGCCGGGAAGATGCCAATGACCAGCCTCGCTCTGGACGCCCAAGCACGTCAACAACTGATGAAAACGTTCAAGCAGTGACGAAAATTGTTTTGGAAAATTGTCGAATCACTATCAGAGAAGTTGCTGAAGATGTCGGTATATCGCTTGGCTCGTGCCATGAAATTTTTTCAAACGTTTTGGGTATGAGTCGTGTGTCAGCGAAGTTTGTTCCGAAATTGCTGAATTTTGACCAAAAGAACCGTCGCATGAGCATCGCTCAGGAGCTGTTGAATGACGTCAACGACGACCCAGATTAATCAAAAGGTTCATAACTGGTGACGAATCATGGGTATATGGTTATGATATCGAAACCAAAGCCCAATCGTCCCAATGGAAGAGCCCAGGCGAGCCAAGACCGAAAAAAGCACGCCAAGTTCGATAAAATGTCAAAGTTTTGATTACTGTTTTCTTCGATTACCATGGCGTGGTGCATCAGGAGTTCTTACCATATGGTCGTACGGTCAATAAACAGTATTATCTGGAAGTTATGCGCCGTTTGCGAGAAGCAATACGAAAGAAACGTCCAGAATTGTGGAAAAACAATTCATGGCTTTTGCATCACGATAATGCCCCTGCTCACTCATCTTTGCTTGTGAGAGATTTTTTGGCCAAAAACAACACCACAATAATGCCTCAGCCACCATATTCACCGGATTTGGCCCCATGTGACTTTTTCTTGTTCCCAAAACTGAAGAGACCTATGAAAGGACGGAGATTTGCAACGATTGAAGAGATAAAGACTGCATCGCTGCAAGAGCTCAAGGCTATACCGAAAAGTGCTTATGGGAAGTGCTTTGAGGATTGGAAAAACCGTTGGCATAAGTGTTTTGTATCTGAGGGGGATTACTTTGAAGGGCACAACATAAATATTGATAAATAAATTAATAGTTTTTCTTGAAAATACAAAGTCACCTTACTTTTTGAACACACCTCGTATTCTTGATCAGCATCAATAGCCGAGTCGATTTGGTCATGTTTGTCCGTCTGTCCGTCTGTATGAACACACAGATCTCAGCTATTAAAAGAGATAGAGGCACCAGACCTGGTGGCAGTGTGCGTGAATTCAATACACACAAGAAGTTTATTTCAAACTTTATGTGCCACGCCCACCACCTCCGCAAATCGATAAACGCGTTTTTCGATTTTTTTCAAATACTTCAGAATAATACAAATTTTTTTTTAACAGTAAAAGGTAAATGGTATCTTACTGTCGAGTGCACTCGACTGTAGCTTTCTTCACTTGTTATACCATTTACCCATTGAAAATGGGTAATAAATGGTATATGAACTTTGTGCAAATGTATGTAACAGGCAGAAGGAGGCTTGGCACACCATACAAAGTACATGTATTCTTGATCAGCATCAATAGCCGAGTCAATTTGGTCATGTTTGTCCGTCTGTCCGTCTGTATTAACACACAGATCTCAGCTGTTAAAAGAGATAGAGGCACCAGACCTGGTGGGAGTGTGCCTTTATTTAATACACACAAGAAGTTTATTTCAAACTTTATGTGCCACGCCCATCTCCTCCGCAAATCGATAAACGCGTTTTTCGATTTTTTTAAATACTTCAGAATAATACAAATTTTTTATTAACAGCCAAAGGTAAATGGTATCTTACCGTCTAGTGCACTCGACTGTAGCTTTCTTCACTTGGCATAATACCCATTGAAAATGGGTAAAAAATCGTGTATTAAGTTAATTCAATAACAAAAAGATATAAACGCACAAAATTTGGTAGGAGGGTTTCTTGCAACATTATGCAAAAGTTGGAGTTTAGACTTTCGGATGCCACGCTCCGCGCATATTTAAATCACATTTTTATAGTTTTGAAGAACACTAGAAAAGCCAGAAGCACCAAATTTGGTAGTAAGGTCCCTGGTAACATTACGCAAGCTGCGGATTTTCAAATTTCGAATGAAACGCCCACCGCCCCCAAATATCGATTTCTTAAATCGGTAAGTCAAATTATCGGAAAAGTAGAAAAGTTTCCGAAATATCGGCCAACTCTATAAATTTAAATTCTATCGGACAATAAACACAGAAGTTATAGGCACGAGAAGTTTTCCTTACAGTAGCAAAGGTCCGACGGCGACTGCGCACGCACAGCCGTCGTGTAGTCAGCGTGCAGTCGGCATGTGCAATTAGCGTCCATGCATGTGTATTATTTGACCTCGAAAATAAGCGATGCGTTGTTATTAGTTCGTCGAATAAAAGTAATTAATATTAAGAATTAAAAAAAAAAAAGTTAAGTGGTATCTTACTGTCGAGTACACTCGACTGTAGCTTTCTTCACTTGTTATACCATTTACCCATTGAAAATGGGTCAAAAATGGTTTGTTAACTTTGTGAAAATGTATGTAACAGGCAGAAGGAAGCGTGGCAGACCATTCAAAGTATATGTATTCTTGATCAGCATCAATAGCCGAGTCGGTTCGGTCATGTCCGTCTGTCCGTCTGTATGAACACACAGATCTCAGCTATTAAAATAGATAGGGGCACCAGACTTGGAGGGAGTGTGCGTGTATTCAATACACACAAGAAGTTTATTACAAACTTTATGTGCCACGCCCACAGCTTCCGCAAATCGATAAATGCGTTTTTCGATTTTTGCAAATAATGCAGAGTAATAAGAATTTTTTCAACTGACAAAGGTATATGTTATCTTACTGTCGAGTGCACTCGACTGTTGCTTTCTTCACTTGTTATACCATTTACCCATTGCAAATGGGTAAAAAATTGATTGTAAACTTTGTAAAAATGTATGTATTAGGCAGAAGGAAGCGTGGCAGACCATTCAAAGTATATGTATTCTTGATCAGCATCAATAGCCGAGTCGATTTGGTCATGTTTGTCCGTCTGTCCATCTGTATGAACACACAGATCTCAGCTATTAAAAGAGATAGAGGCACCAGACCTGGAGGGAGTGTGCGTGTATTCAATACATACAAGAAGTTTATTACAAACTTTATGTGCCACGCCCACCACCTCCGCAAATCGATACCCGCGCTTTTCGCTTTTCGTTTTCAGAATACTAAGGATTTTTTTTAACAGCCAAAGGTAAATGGTATCTTACTGTCTAAGGGCACTCGACTGTAGCTTTCTTCACTTGTTATACCATTTACCAATTGAAAATGGGTAAAAATTGGTTTGTTAACTTTGTGAAAATGTATGTAACAGGCAGCAGGAAGCGTGGCAGACCATTCAAAGAATATGTATTCTTGATCAGCATCAATAGCCGAGTCGATTCGGTCATGTTTGTCCGTCTGTCCGTCTGTATGAACACACAGATCTCAGCTATTAAAATAGATAAAGGCACGAGACCTGGAGGGAGTGTGCGTGTATTCAATACACACAAGAAGTTTATTTCAAACTTTATGTGCAACGGCCACCGCCTCCGCAAATCGATAAACGCAATTTTCGATTTTTGGCAAATAATGCAGAATACTCAGAATTTTGATAAAAGCCATCGGTAAATGATATCTTACTGTCGAGTGCACTCGACTCTAGCTTTCTTCTCTTGGTATAATACCTGTTGGAAAAGGGTAGAAAATGGTATATTCAGTTGATTCAATAACAAAAAGATATAAACGCACAAAATTTGGTAGGAGGGTTTCTTGCAACATTATGCAAAAGTTGGAGTTTAGACCTTCGGATGCCACGCTCCGCGCATATTTAAATCACATTTTTATACTATTTACCCATTGAAAATGGGTAAAAAATGGTATATTAACTTTGTGCAAATGTATGTAACAGGCAGAAGGAGGCGTGGCAGACCATACAAAGTATATATATTCTTGATCAGCATCAATAGCCGAGTCGATTTGGTCATGTTTGTCCGTCTGTCTGTCCGTCTGTCCTTCTGTATGAACACACAGATCTCAGCTATTAAAAGAACTAGAGGCACCAGACTTGGTGGGAGTGTGCGTGTATTCAATACACACAAGAAGTTTATTTCAAACTTGATGTGCCACGCCCACCGCCTCCGCAAATCGATAAATGCGTTTTTCGATTTTTTCCAAATAATTCAATAACGAAAAGAGATAAGCGCACCAAATTTGGTAGGAGGGTGTCTTGCAACATTTTGCAGAAGTTGGATTTTAGAATTTTGGATGCCACGCCCACCGCCTCTAAAAAACACATTTTTATAGTTTAAAAGAAAACTAGAAAAGCTAGAAGCGCCAAATTTGAAAGTAAGGTGCCTGATAACACTACGGAGAATGTTTGATTTTCAACTTTTGGATGCCACGCCCACCGCCCCCAAACTATTGAATTTTAAGAAAAGTAGGGAAATAACAAAACATTCTTTTTAACACTCTTGTAGCTTACCATAGTACAGATCTACCCTATAAATTTCAATCCGATCGGACAATAAACAAAGAAGTTATAGGAGTTTGAATCTCCCATATAAACTTGTGGGCGCTTATAATTCCAATTAGAATGTTGAACTGACGCAGCAGAAGGCCGGCATCAATAAAAGTCTCATTTGCCGATCGCTCCGCGTAACTGTGTGTGGTCCAGATGGTTGCATGCAAGATTCTGGTGCGTGTGGTCGCGGGTTCGAATCCAGCAACTGGCAATTTTTTTTTTTTGCCGATCGCACTGCGTAACTGTTTATGGTCTTAATGGTTGGCTCGCAAGTTTTTTGCGCTATATGAAAAATATATTATGCAAAAAAAATAAGAAAAACCAAAAACTTTTTCTAAGCAATACAAAAAAAAGAAGACTGCGCTGGGATTCGAACCGGGGACATTTAGTTATAGAGCTGACAACTCTCACATCAAACCACTGAAGCACATGGTCTGTTCCTAGGCGCGAGAAGTTTTGCATACAGCAGCAGAGACGGAGCAGAGGCTCGGCTTCAATGCTTGCGCCGACTGCGCACGCACCATCGGCGTGCAGTCGGCATGTGCCATTAGCGTCAATGCATGTGTATCTAATTTCGGAAATATGCGATGCGTTGTTATTAATTCGAATAAAAGTAATTAATATTAAGAATTATTTTTAGCAGCCAAAGGTAAATTATAACTTACTGTCGAGTGCACTCGACTGTAGCTTTCTTCAATTTTTATTTTTTAATAACAAAGAAGTTATAGGAGTTCGAATTCCCCATACAAAGTTATGGGCGCTAGCGATTCCTAACCAAAACGTTAAATCGACGCAGTAGAGGGCCCGCGTCAATAAAACCCTAATTTGCCGATCGCATGGCGTAAACTTGTGTGGTCTAGTGGTTAGAGGTCCGACTCGTAAGTTACAAAGATCGTGAGAGTTCTTGGGTTCGAATCTGGCGCGGGGCGATTTTTTTTTCTTAATGTAAATTGCTTTTTTTTTTAATTTTTATACCATTTATTTTATTTTGTATTATTTCTTCGAATAGGGTAAATGGTATCTTACAGTCGCGCGCGCTCGACTGTAGCTTTCCTTACTTGTTTTTGTATTGCTTAGAAAAAGTTTTTGATTTTTCTTATTTTTTTGCATAATATATTTTTCATAAAGCGCAAAATTATTAAAAAAAAAAAATTGCCCAGCCCAGGATTCGAACCCGCGACCTCACGCATCAGAAACTTGCGAGCCAACCATCAAGACCACACACAGTTGCGCAGTGCAATCGGCAAAAAAAAGAAAAAAAAAAATTGCCCGTTGCTGGATTCGAACCCGCGACCACACGCACCAGAATCTTTCATGCAACCATTTAGACGATCGGTAAATGAGACTTTTATTGATGCCGGCCTTCTGCTGCGTCAGTTCAACATTTTAGTTGGAATTCTAAGCGCCCACAACTTTATATGGGAGATTCAAACTCCTATAACTTCTTTATTTATTGTCCGATCGGATTGAAATTTATAGGGTAGATCTGTACTATGGTAAGCTATAAGATTGTTAATGGGGAAAAAATGGTTTGTTAACTTTGTGAAAATGTATGTAACAGGCAGAAGGAGGCGTGGCAGACCATACAATGTATATGTATTCTTGATCAGCATCAATAGCCGAGTCGATTTGGTCATGTTTGTCCGTCTGTCCGTCTGTATGAACACACAGATCTCAGCTATTAAAAGAGATAGAGGCACCAGACCTGGTGGGTGTGTGCGTGTATTCAATACACACAAGAAGTTTATTTCAAACTTTATGTGCCACGCCCATCGCCTCCGCAAATCGATAAATGAGTTTTTAGATTTTTTGCAAATACTTCAGAATAATACAAATTTTTTTTTAACATCCAAAGGTAAATGGTATCTTACCGTCGAGTTAACTCGACTGAAGCTTTCTTCACTTGTTATACCATTTACCCATTGAAAATGGGTAACAAATGGTATATGAACTTTGCGAAAATGTATGTAACAGGCAGAAGGAGGCGTGGCAGACCATACAAAGTATATGTATTCTTGATTAGCATCAATAGCCGAGTCGATTTGGTCAAGTTTGTTCATCTGTCCGTCTGTATGAACACACAGATCTTAACTATTAAAAGAGATAGAGGGACCAGACCTGGTGGGAGTGTGCGTGTATTCAATACACACAAGAAGTTTATTTCAAACTTTATGTGCCACGCCCATCGCCTCCGCAAATCGATAAAGGCGTTTTCAATTTTTTTGCAAATACTTTAGAATAATACGAATTTTTATTAACAGCCAAAGGTAAATGGTATCTTACCGTCTAGTGCACTCGACTGTAGCTTTCTTCACTTGGCATAATACCCATTGAAAATGGGTAAAAAATCGTGTATTAAGTTAATTCAATAACGAAAAGAGATAAACGCACAAAATTTGGTAGGAGGGTTTCTTGCAACGTTATGCAAAAGTTGGAGTTTAGACTTTCGGATGCCACGCTCCGCGCATATTTAAATCACATTTTTATAGTGTTCAAGAACACTCGAAAAGCTAGAAGCACCAAATTTGGTAGTAAAGTATCTTGTAATATTACGGAAACTGCGGATTTTCAAATTTTGGATGCCACGCCCACCGCCCCCAAATATCGATTTTGTAAATCGGTAAATCAAATTATCGGAAATGTAGAAAAGTTTCCGAATTATCGACCAACCCTATAAATTTAAATCCGATCGGACAATAAACACAGAAGTTATAGGCACGAGAAGTTTCCCTTACAGCAGCAGCGGCCGAAGACGACGCCGACTGCGCACGCACAGTCGTCGTGTAGTCAGCGTGCAGTCAGCATGTGCAATTTGCGTCCATGCATGTGGATTATTTGACCTCGAAAATAAGCGAAGCGTTAATATTAGTTCGCCGAATAAAAGTAATTAATATTAAGAATTTTTTTCAAAAGAAAGGTAAATGGTATCTTACTGTCGAGTACACTCGACTGTAGCTTTCTTCACTTGTTATACCATTTACTCATTGAAAATGGGGAAAAAATGGTTTGTTAACTTTGTGAAAATGTATGTAACAGGCAGAAGGAAGCGTGGCAGACCATTCAAAGTATATGCATTCTTGATCAGCATCAATAGCCGGGTCGATTTTGTCATGTTTGTCCGTCTGTCCGTCTGTATGAACACACAGATCTCAGCTATTAAAATAGATAGGGGCACCAGACTTGGTGGGAGTGTGCGTGCATTCAATACTCCGCCTCCGCAAATCAATAAACGCAATTTTCGATTTTTGGCAAATAATGCAGAATACTAAGAATTTTTTCAACAGAAATCGGTAAATGGTATCTTACTGTTGAGTGCACTCGACTGTAGCTTTCTTCACTTGGTATAATAACCGTTGAAAATGGGTAGAAAATGGTATATTAAGTTAATTCAATAACAAAAAGAAATAAACGCACAAAATTTGGTAGGAGGGTTTCTTGCATCTTTAAATCACATTTTTATAGTTTTAAAGAACACTAGAAAAGCTAGAATCACCAAATTTGTTAGTAAAGTTCCTGGTAATAAAGTTAATAATAATATACGAGGTAATAATAATATACAAGGGTTGTTCAATAAGTTCTTAGAAAATCCGAGTGAAGAAATCCGAAATCCTATTTTTTGGAAGGGATAAAAATGTTGGAAAAACGATTGGCAAAGTGTGTAGAGCTAAAAGGGGACTATGTTGAAAAGTAAAAAAAAATTTCTGCAAAAAACAGTGTTTTTATATTTATTATTATTATTTATTTTTCTAAAGACATATTGAACGACCCACGTATATGAACTTTGTGAAAATGTATGTAACAGGCAGAAAGAGGCGTGGCAGACCATATTAAGTATATGTATTCTTGATCAGCATCAATAGCCGGGTCGATTTTGTCATGTTTGTCCGTCAGTATGAACACACAGATCTCAGCTATTAAAAGAGATAGATGCACCAGACCTGGTAAGAGTATGCGTGTATTGAATACACACAAGGAGTTTATTTCAAACTTTATGTGCCACGCCCACCACCTACGAAAATTGATAAATGCGTTTTTCGATTTTTTGCAAATACTTCAAAGTACTAAGAATTTTTTTAACAGCCAAAGGTAAATGGTATCTTACTGTCGAGTGCACTCGACTGTAGCTTTCTTCACTTGTTATACCATTTACCCATTGAAAATGGGTAAAAAATTGTATATGAACTTTGTGAAAATGTATGTAACAGGCAGAAGGAGGCGTGGCAGACCATACAATGTATATGTATTCTTGATCAGCATCAATAGCCGAGTCGATTTGGTCATGTTTGTCCGTCTGTCCGTCTGTATGAACACACAGATCTCAGCTATTAAAAGAGATAGAGGCACCAGACCTGGTGGCAGTGTGCGTGTATTCAATACACACAAGAAGTTTATTTCAAACTTAATGTGCCACCCCCATCGCCTCCGCAAATCGATAAATGAGTTTTTAGATTTTTTGCAAATACTTCAGAATAATACACATTTTTTTTTAACATCCAAAGGTAAATGTTATCTTACTGTCGAGGGCACTCGACTGTAGCTTTCTTCACTTGTTATACCATTTACCCATTGAAAATGGGTAAAAAATGGTATATGAACTTTGCGAAAATGTATGTAACAGGCAGAAGGAGGCGTGGCAGACCATACAAAGTATATGTATTCTTGATAAGCATCAATAGCCGAGTCGATTTGGTCATGTTTGTTCATCTGTCCGTCTGTATGAACACACAGATCTTAACTATTAAAAGAGATAGAGGGACCAGACCTGGTGGGAGTGTGCGTGTATTCAATACACACAAGAAGTTTATTTCAAACTTTATGTGCCACGCCCATCGCCTCCGCAAATCGATAAAGGCGTTTTCAATTTTTTTGCAAATACTTTAGAATAATACGAATTTTTATTAACAGCCAAAGGTAAATGGTATCTTACCGTCGAGTGCACTCGACTGTAGCTTTCTTCACTTGGCATAATACCCATTGAAAATGGGTAAAAAATCGTGTATTAAGTTAATTCAATAACGAAAAGAGATAAACGCACAAAATTTGGTAGGAGGGTTTCTTGCAACATTATGCAAAAGTTGGAGTTTAGACTTTCGGATGCCACGCTCCGCGCATATTTAAATCACATTTTTATAGTTTTCAAGAACACTCGAAAAGCTAGAAGCACCAAATTTGGTAGTAAAGTATCTTGTAATATTACGGAAACTGCGGATTTTCAAATTTTGGATGCCACGCCCATCGCCCCCAAATATCGATTTTGTAAATCGGTAAATCAAATTATCGGAAATGTAGAAAAGTTTCCGAATTATCGACCAACCCTATAAATTTAAATCCGATCGGACAATAAACACAGAAGTTATAGGCACGAGAAGTTTCCCTTACAGCAGCAGAGGCCCGAAGACGACGCCGACTGCGCACGCACAGTCGTCGTGTAGTCAGCGTGCAGTCGGCATGTGCAATTAGCGTCCATGCATGTGGATTATTTGACCTCAAAAATAAGCGAAGCGTTAATATTAGTTCGCCGAATAAAAGTAATTAATATTAAGAATTTTTTTTAAAAGAAAGGTAAATGGTATCTTACTGTCGAGTACACTCGACTGTAGCTTTCTTCACTTGTTATACGATTTACTCATTGAAAATGGGGAAAAAAATCGTTTGTTAACTTTGTGAAAATGTATGTAACAGGCAGAAGGAAGCGTGGCAGACCATTCAAAGTATATGCATTCTTGATCAGCATCAATAGCCGGGTCGATTTTGTCATGTTTGTCCGTCTGTCCGTCTGTATGAACACACAGATCTCAGCTATTAAAATAGATAGGGGCACCAGACTTGGTGGGAGTGTGCGTGCATTCAATACTCCGCCTCCGCAAATCAATAAACGCAATTTTCGATTTTTGGCAAATAATGCAGAATACTAAGAATTTTTTCAACAGAAATCGGTAAATGGTATCTTACTGTCGAGTGCACTCGACTGTAGCTTTCTTCACTTGGTATAATACCCGTTGAAAATGGGTAGAAAATGGTATATTAAGTTAATTCAATAACAAAAAGAAATAAACGCACAAAATTTGGTAGGAGGGTTTCTTGCATCTTTAAATCACATTTTTATAGTTTTAAAGAACACTAGAAAAGCTAGAATCACCAAATTTGTTAGTAAAGTTCCTGGTAATAAAGTTAATAATAATATACGAGGTAATAATAATATACGAGGGTTGTTCAATAAGTCCTTAGCAAATCCGAGTGAAGAAATCCGAAATCCTATTTTTTGGAAGGGATAAAAATGTTGGAAAAACGATTGGCAAAGTGTGTAGAGCTAAAAGGGGACTATGTTGAAAAGTAAAAAAAAATTTCTGCAAAAAACAGTGTTTTTATATTTATTATTATTATTTATTTTTCTAAAGACATATTGAACGACCCACGTATATGAACTTTGTGAAAATGTATGTAACAGGCAGAAAGAGGCGTGGCAGACCATATTAAGTATATGTATTCTTGATCAGCATCAATAGCCGGGTCGATTTTGTCATGTTTGTCCGTCAGTATGAACACACAGATCTCAGCTATTAAAATAGATAGGGGCACCAGACTTGGAGGGAGTGTGCGTGTATTCAATACACACAAGAAGTTTATTACAAACTTTATGTGCCACGGCCACCACCTCCGCAAATCGATAAGCGCGTTTTTCGATTTTTTGCAAATACAGAATACTAAGAATTTTTTTTAACAGCCAAAGGTAAATGGTATCTTACTGTCGAGTGCACTCGACTGTAGCTTTCTTCACTTGTTATACCATTTACCCATTGAAAATGGGTAAAAAATGGTATATGAACTTTGCGAAAATGTATGTAACAGGCAGAACGAAGTGTGCAACGCTCATCGCCTCCGCAAATCGATAAAGGCGTTTTCAATTTTTTTGCAAATACTTTAGAATAATACGAATTTTTATTAACAGCCAAAGGTAAATGGTATCTTACCGTCTAGTGCACTCGACTGTAGCTTTCTTCACTTGGCATAATACCCATTGAAAATGGGTAAAAAATCGTGTATTAAGTTAATTCAATAACGAGAAGAGATAAACGCACAAAATTTGGTAGGAGGGATTCTTGCAACAATATGCAAAATTTGGAGTTTAGACTTTCGGATGCCACGCTCCCCGCATCATTAAATCACATTTTTATAGATTTGAAGTACACTCGAAAAGCTAGAAGCACCAAATTTGGTAGTAAAGTTCCTGGTAATATTACGGAAACTGCGGATTTTCAAATTTTGGATGCCACGCCCACCGCCCCCAAATATCGATTTTGTAAATCGGTAAATCAAATTATCGGAAATGTAGAAAAGTTTCCGAATTATCGACCAACCCTATAAATTTAAATCCGATCGGACAATAAGCACAGAAGTTATAGGCACGAGAAGTTTCCCTTACAGCAGCAGAGGCTCGACGCCGACTGCGCACGCACAGTCGTCAGCGTGCAGTCGGCAAGTGCCTTTAGCGTTAATGCATGTGTATTTGACTTCGAAAAGATGCGAATAAAAGTAATTTATATTAAGAATTTTTTTTTTAAACGGTAAAGGTAAATGGTATCTTACTGTCGAGTGCACTCGACTGTTGCTTTCTTCACTTGTTATACCATTTACCCATTGAAAATGGGTAAAAAATGGTTTGTTAACTTCGTGAAAATGTATGTAACAGGCAGAAGGAAGCGTGGCTGACCATTCAAAGTATATGTATTCTTGATCGGCATCACTAGCCGAGTCGATTTGGTCATGTCCGTCTGTCCGTATGTATGAACACACAGATCTCAGCTATTAAAATAGATAGGGGCACCAGACTTGGAGGGAGTGTGCGTGTATTCAATACACACACGAAGTTTATTACAATTTTTATGTGCCACGCCGACCACCTCCGCAAATCGATAAGCGCGTTTTTCGATTTTTTGCAAATACAGAATACTAAGAATTTTTTTTAACAGCCAAAGGTAAATGGTATCTTACTGTCGAGTGCACTCGACTGTAGCTTTCTTCACTTGTTATACCATTTACCCATTGAAAATGGGTAAAAAATGGTATATGAACTTTGTCAAAATGTATGTAACAGGCAGAAGGAGGCGTGGCAGACCATACAATGTATATGTATTCTTGATCAGCATCAATAGCCGAGTCGATTTGGTCATGTTTGTCCGTCTGTCCGTCTGTATGAACACACAGATCTCAGCTATTAAAAGAGATAGAGGCACCAGACCTGGTGGGAGTGTGCGTGTATTCAATACACACAAGAAGTTTATTTCAAACTTTATGTGCCACGCCCATCGCCTCCGCAAATCGATAAATGAGTTTTTATATTTTTTGCAAATACTTCAGAATAATACGAATTTTTTTTAACAGCCAAAGGTAAATGGTATCTTACTGTCGAGTGCACTCGACTGTAGCTTTCTTCACTTGTTACCCATTTGTTACCCAGTTACCCATTTGTTACCCATTGAAAATGGGTAACAAAATGGTATATGGACTTAGTGAAAATGTATGTAACAGGCAGAAGGAGGCGTGGCAGACCATACAATGTATATGTATTCTTGATCAGCATCAATAGCCGAGTCGATTTGGTCATGTTTGTCCGTTTGTCCGTCTGTATGAACACACAGATCTCAGCTATTAAAAGAGATAGAGGCACCAGACCTGGTGGGAGTGTGCGCGTCTTCAATACCCACAAGAAGTTTATTTCAAACTTTATGTGCCACGCCCACCGCCTCCGCAAATCGATAAATGCGTGTTTCGATTTTTTGCAAATAATGCAGAGTAATAAGAATTTGTTCAACTGACAAAGGTATATGGTATCTTACTGTCGAGTGCACTCGACTGTAGCTTTCTTCACTTGTTATACCATTTACCCATTGAAAATGGGTAAAAAATGGTATATGAACTTTGTGAAAATGTATGTAACAGGCAGAAAGAGGTGTGGCAGACCATACAATGTATATGTATTCTTGATCAGCATCAATAGCCGGGTCGATTTTGTCAAGTTTGTCCGTCTGTCCGTCTGTATGAACACACAGATCTCAGCTATTAAAAGAGATAGAGGCACCAGACCTGGTGGGAGTGTGCGTGCATTCAATACACACAAGAAGCTTATTTCAAACTTTATGTGCCACGCCCACCACCTCCGCAAATCGATAAAGGCGTTTTCAATTTTTTTGCAAATACTTTAGAATAATACGAATTTTTATTAACAGCCAAAGGTAAATGGTATCTTACCGTCTAGTGCACTCGACTGTAGCTTTCTTCACTTGTTATACCATTTACCCATTGAAAATTGTTAAAAAATGGTATATGAACTTTGTGAAAATGTATGTATCAGGCAGAAGGAGGCGTGGCAGACCATACAAAGTATATGTATTCTTGATCAGCATCAATAGCCGAGTCGATTTTGTCATGTTTGTCCGTCTGTCCGTCTGTATGAGCACACAGATCTCAGCTATTAAAAGAGATAGAGGCACCAGACCTGGTGGGAGTGTGCGTGTTTTCAATACACACAAGAAGTTTATTGCAAACTTTATGTGCACGCCCATCGCCTCCGCAAATCGATAAATGCGTTTTTCGATTTTTTTCAAATACTTCAGAATAATACACATTTTTTTTAACATCCAAAGGTAAATGGTATCTTACTGTCGAGTGCACTCGACTGTAGCTTTCTTCACTTGTTATACCATTTACCCATTGAAAATGGGTAATAAATGGTATATGAACTTTGTGCAAATGTATGTAACAGGCAGAAGGAGGCTTGGCACACCATACAAAGTACATGTATTCTTGATCAGCATCAATAGCCGAGTCGATTTGGTCATGTCCGTCTGTATGAACGCACAGTGTTTTTATATTTATTATTATTATTTATTTTTCTAAAGACATATTGAACGACCCACGTATATGAACTTTGTGAAAATGTATGTAACAGGCAGAAAGAGGCGTGGCAGACCATATTAAGTATATGTATTCTTGATCAGCATCACTAGCCGAGTCAATTCGGTCATGTCCGTCTGTCCGTCTGTATGAACACACAGATCTCAGCTATTAAAATAGATAGGGGCACCAGACTTGGAGGGAGTGTGCGTGTATTCAATACACACAAGAAGTTTATTACAAACTTTATGTGCCACGGCCACCACCTCCGCAAATCGATAAGCGCGTTTTTCGATTTTTTGCAAATACAGAATACTAAGAATTTTTTTTAACAGCCAAAGGTAAATGGTATCTTACTGTCGAGTGCACTCGACTGTAGCTTTCTTCACTTGTTATACCATTTACCCATTGAAAATGGGTAAAAAATGGTATATGAACTTTGCGAAAATGTATGTAACAGGCAGAACGAAGTGTGCAACGCTCATCGCCTCCGCAAATCGATAAAGGCGTTTTCAATTTTTTTGCAAATACTTTAGAATAATACGAATTTTTATTAACAGCCAAAGGTAAATGGTATCTTACCGTCTAGTGCACTCGACTGTAGCTTTCTTCACTTGGCATAATACCCATTGAAAATGGGTAAAAAATCGTGTATTAAGTTAATTCAATAACGAAAGAGATAAACGCACAAAATTTGGTAGTAGGGTTTCTTGCAACATTATGCAAAAGTTGGAGTTTAGACTTTCGGATGCCACGCTCCCCGCATCATTAAATCACATTTTTATAGATTTGAAGTACACTCGAAAAGCTAGAAGCACCAAATTTGGTAGTAAAGTTCCTGGTAATATTACGGAAACTGCGGATTTTCAAATTTTGGATGCCACGCCCACCGCCCCCAAATATCGATTTTGTAAATCGGTAAATCAAATTATCGGAAATGTAGAAAAGTTTCCGAATTATCGACCAACCCTATAAATTTAAATCCGATCGGACAATAAGCACAGAAGTTATAGGCACGAGAAGTTTTCCTTACAGCAGCAGAGGCCCGACGCTGACTGCGCACGCACAGTCGTCAGCGTGCAGTCGGCAAGTGCCTTTAGCGTTAATGCATGTGTATTTGACTTCGAAAAGATGCGAATAAAAGTAATTTATATTAAGAATTTTTTTTTAAACGCTAAAGGTAAATGGTATCTTACTGTCGAGTGCACTCGACTGTTGCTTTCTTCACTTGTTATACCATTTACCCATTGAAAATGGGTAAAAAATGGTATATGAACTTTGTGAAAATGTATGTAACAGGCAGAAGGAGGCGTGGCAGACCATACAATGTATATGTATTCTTGATCAGCATCAATAGCCGAGTCGATTTGGTCATGTTTGTCAGTCTGGCCGTCTGTATGAACACACAGATCTCAGCTATTAAAAGAGATAGAGGCACCAGACCTGGTGGGAGTGTGCGTGTATTCAATACACACAAGAAGTTTATTTCAAACTTTATGTGCCACGCCCATCGCCTCCGCAAATCGATAAATGAGTTTTTAGATTTTTTGCAAATACTTCAGATTAATACAAATTTTTTTTTAACATCCAAAGGTAAATGGTATCTTACCGTCGAGTGCACTCGACTGTAGCTTTCTTCACTTGTTATACCATTTACCCATTGAAAATGGGTAAAAAATGGTATATGAACTTTGTGAAAATGTATGTAACAGGCAGAAGGAGGCGTGGCAGACCATACAATGTATATGTATTCTTGATTAGCATCAATAGCCGAGTCGATTTGGTCATGTTTGTCCGTCTGTCCGTCTGTATGAACACACAGATCTCAGCTATTAAAAGAGATAGAGGCACCAGACCTGGTGGGAGTGTGCGTGTATTTAATACACACAAGAAGTTTATTTCATACTTTATGTGCCACGCCCATCGCCTCCGCAAATCGATAAATACGTTTTTCAATTTTTTTGCAAATACTTTAGAATAATACGAATTTTTATTAACAGCCAAAGGTAAATAGTATCTTACCGTCGAGTGCACTCGACTGTAGCTTTCTTCACTTGGCATAATACCCATTGAAAATGGGTAAAAAGTCGTGTATTAAGTTAATTCAATAACGAAAAGAGATAAACGCACAAAATTAGGTAGGAGGGTTTCTTGCAACATTATGCAAAAGTTGGAGTTTAGACTTTCGGATGCCACGCTCCCCGCATCTTTAAATCACATTTCTATAGTTTTGAAGAACACTCGAAAAGCTAAAAGCACCAAATTTGGTAGTAAAGTTCCTGGTAATATTATGGAAACTGCGGATTTGCAAATTTTGGATGCCACGCCCACCGCCCCCAAATATCGATTTTGTAAATCGGTTAATCAAATTATCGGAAATGTAGAAAAGTTTCCGAATTATCGGCCAACCCTAAATATTTAAATCCGATCGGACAATAATCAGAGAAGTTATAGGCACGAGAAGTTTCCCTTACAGCAGCAGAGGCCCGACGCTGACTGCGCACGCACAGTAAATGGTAAATGGCATTGTTGGGTTATGCAGCCGAATCAGCATACAAGGCAATCCAGTGAATGATCACTCTCTCTCTCTCTTTATACCTTTGCTTAGTTTTGGCCTTCTGCCTGCGTGCAGAGATCTTATGTTTGTTAGTTCGTTTTTATTCGCTTTCTATTCGCCTTCTTGTCGAGAGCGTATTCGGAAAATACAAAATCGCGTTTTTTCTTTGAGCTGCACAGGCAACGTCGTGCCCGCCTGCCTAGTATATAAACAAAAACTAAAAATTGTTAATATCGCCCTGAGTGGCCAAATAAAGAATTAATCAATTAATTCCGTGTGTGTTTATTTGGACAAACATAGCTAATGAAAAAGCTCATTAGCTCAACATTTTGGTGACCCCGACGTGATTATCTTTTCGTGAACAATTATAAAAGTGATTATAAATTAATTAAAATCACTAGAAATTGCGCTAAAATTTCTAATACATTACATACATTTGTGCTTGTACATACATAAGTGCCGCTTTAGTTGCCGCGCGCTTTATGTACATAACAGCAGTTACCTGCATAGCAAAGTTGTTGTTGTTTCTTTTACTTCTTTGCTAGTGCAGTTCGCTAAATCAGAGCATCGGCTTGCTTTGCCTTTCTGCTTTGTGCACAACCCAGCAAACATTTTGTGCACATAAATAAATTTGATAAAATTAAACATTATATACATTTGTGCTTGCGCCACATAAGTGCCGTTTTAATTGTCGCGCGCTTTATGTACATAACAGCAGTTACATGCATAGCAAAGTTGTTGTTTCCTTTCATCTTCTTTGCTAGTGCAGTTCGCTAAACCAGAACATCGGCTTGCTTTGCTTTGTGTATAACCCAGCAAACATTTTGTGCACATAATTAAATTTAATAAAATAAATTCGTCGGTACGGTATATAAAAGCAATCGCGGTAAAATGCCAATGGACTCAACTATGAACTTTGATACAAACAAAGTTGATTTTTTTAAACGCAAAGCCAATTCTATATTTGCGCGCACCCAACAAATTGGACAGTCCCTCAGTAACGATGTGATAAAATCTTCCAGCGAAGAAGAACTGTCATTGCGCTTAGAGTTGTTGGACAAAACTCAAGCGTCTTTTATTTTGGCTCATGACAGTCTGGAAGAGCTTGACTTCAACGAAATTGGCAGCCCAATGCGAGATGAGTTTGAAGAATTGGTCCTGTCATTAAAGGCGGTCGTTCAGCAGGAAATACGAAGACGTAACTTCGCTGGTGTTCGGTGCTCAACATTGCGGCCTGAAATGTCTATGGATGTATTGTCAGTTCAAGCTCAAAGGAGAGCAAATTTGCCAGAATTGAAGTTGCCGGAGTTTAGTGGCGGCTACGTGGAGTATGCCGATTTCTACACCATGTTTTCCACCGCCATCGACAAGGATCCCGATTTGTCTCCAGTTGCGAAGCTGCAGCATTTAAAATCATGCCTCAAAGGCTCTGCGTCGGATGCCATCAGAGCCCTCGAAATATCAGCGGATAATTATGCCGTCGCATTCGATATATTAGACAAGCGGTATAATAACAAGCGTCTTATCTTTCAGGCACACATCAGCACAATCTTGGGTATTCAGAAGGTAGAGGTAGTGTCAGCTGTGAAGCTACGATGCTTGTCGGATACATTTATTGCTAATTTGCGTGCTCTGCAATCCATAGGCAGCTCAGAACAAATCTCTGACTGTATAATCGTCCATAGCATATTGCAGAAGCTCGATATTGCATCGCGAACAGCGTGGGAGGAATCTAATACAGCTGATAAGATACCAACTGTCAAGCAGTTTATCGATTTTCTGGAGAAATGCTGTCAACGCTTAGAAAATGTGGAACATTCGGCAGAAGCATTTAACCAGGTGGGTGCAACTCGTAAACCTAGCCACAATCGGAGCTCGTTTCTCACTGCTAGAGCACAACCTGCGGCCTGTGTGTGCTGCAATGAGTCTGGCCATTTTATATACAATTGTAACCAATTCTTGAGTTTAACTCCACAATTTCGCCTTCGAGATGCTAAGAGGCTGACATTATGCATCAACTGTTTGAAGCCAGGGCATCAAATGCGCAACTGCAAGGCCGGATCTTGTCGAACATGTGGAGGAAAACATCATAGCCTGCTCCATTTTGAGTCGCAGCCCACATCGCATTTAAATCAAAGTCCTACATCAGAAACGGAAAATTCAACAAATCAGCCTTTTTCTAGCAGCCAGCCAGTAAACATCACTACCTCTACTTCTCTGATCGCTCAGGATTCTGTGCCTGATGCTGTGTTCCTAGAAACAGCAATTGTAAATTTAAACAAGTGAAGAAAGCTACAGTCGAGTGCACTCGACAGTAAGATACCATTTACCTTTCGCTGTTAAAAACTAATTCTTAATATTAATTACTTTTATTCGGCGAATAACAACGCATCGCATATTTTCGAGGACAAATTCACATGCATTGACGCTAATGGCACATGCCGACTGCACACTACACAACGACTGTGCGTGCGCAGTCGGCGTGCGCAGTCGGCGTCGGCGTCGGGCCTCTACTGCTGTGAGCGAAACTTCTCGTGCCTATAACTTCTATGTTTATTGTCCGATCGTATTTAAATTTATAGGGTTGGTCAATATTATTATTATCTACAATAATACCTAAAAAAAATTTCGGAAACTTTTCTACTTTTCCTATAATTTGATTTACCGATTTACAAAATCGATTTTTGGGGGCGGTAGGCGTGGCATCCAAAAGTTGAAGTTCCGCATTCTCCGTAATGTTACCAGGCACCTTACTTCCAAATTTGGTGCTTCTAGCTTTTCTAGTGTTCTTTTAAACTATAAAAATGTGTTTTTTAGAGGCGGTGGGCGTGGCATCCAAAAGTCTAAAATCCAACTTCTGCATAATGTTGCAAGACAACCCCCTACCAAATTTGGTGCGTTTATCTCTTTTCGTTATTGAATTATTTGGAAAAAATCGAAATACGCATTTATCGATTTGCGAAGGTGGTGGGCGTGGCACATCAAGTTTGAAATAAACTCGATCTGCGTATTCAATACACGCACACTCCCACCAAGTCTGGTGCCTCTAGTTCTTGTAATAGCTGAGATCTGTGTGTTCATACAGACGGACAGACGGACAGACAGACGGACATGACAAAATCGACTCGGCTATTGATGCTGATCAAGAAAACATATACTTTGTATGGTCTGCCACGCCTCCTTCTGCCTGTTACATACATTTGCACAAAGTTAATATACCATTTTTTACCCATTTTCAATGGGTAAATGGTATAAAAATCGATCTGGTGCTTGGATTCCCTGCCGTGCACTGCTCGACTCTGGATCGCAGTTGCACATTGTTACGTCTCGTTTGGCACACCAGTTACAACTGCCACGGAAAAGGTCAACTGCAGCTGTTGCTGGAATTGGTGATTCAAGATTTGCTTCCGACGGATTTTCTGTAAGCATTAATCTCAAATCTCTTGCTTCAGATTATTCTGTCAGCATCTCTGCTTTGGTTGCTCCTACCATAACGGATAATCAGCCCAATATGACTGTATGCTCGGAAGGATGGAGAATCCCAGCCAATATTAAGCTAGCCGATCCTGAATTTTATAAATCCCAGAAAGTGGATTTACTCATCGGAGCCAGTCTTTTCTTTGACCTGTTGTGCGTTGGGCAGATCAAGCTTGGTCCAGGTCTGCCATTACTTCAAAAGACTCGTCTTGGATGGATTGTCACAGGCGGAGGCAATGATTCAAAACGATCTACAGCTTTAGTAGCTCAATTACCATCCGATGACGGAAAGCCGTTCGATATGCGATTGGACGAACTTGTGCGTCGTTTTTGGGAAGTGGAGAGCCATGGCGATACCTTTTCGTCTGGCATCAAAGAGGAGCGTGAGTGCGAAGCTCATTTTGTTGCCAATTTCTATCGGCTACCTACTGGTGAATATTCAGTTCGCCTTCCAACAAATCACAGTTTTGATGCGCTCGGCGAGTCTTTTATTCAGGCCCATCGTCGTTTTTTCAACTTGGAGAGTAAACTCGAACGTCGTCCGCAGCTAAAGGCTCAGTACTCTTCATTCATTCAGGAGTATTTGGAACTGAAGCACATGCCTCCTGTGAAGAAAGATTCGCTACAGCTTTGCAGATATTTTTTGCCCCACCACTGTGTGCTGAAGGAACAAAGCACTACGACCAAGCTCCGTGTGGTTTTTGATGGCTCGGCGAGCTCATCCACTGGCTACTCGTTGAACGATGTGCTCATGGCAGGCCCCACTATTCAGCCTAAGCTCTTCAACACGTTGCTGCAATTTCGAACGTTTCCTGTTGCATTGACTGGTGACATTTGTAAGATGTATCGGTGCGTTCGGGTGGCCGAGCCCGATAGCTACTTGCAATGCACTTTATGGAGAAATTCACCACAAGAAGAGATACAAACCTTTAAATTGGATACAGTGACGTACGGCACAAAGCCTGCATCGTTCTTAGCTATCCGTGCCATGCAACAATTGGCCAAAGACGAGGCAGCCTCATTCCCTATTGGTTCCAAAATCGCCTTACGTGATTTTTACGTTGATGATTTAATTTCTGGTGGCAATTCGACTGAGGATACTCTGGAGATTATGCGGCAGACTGCTCAGCTTCTGGCAAAAGGCGGTTTCCAGTTGCGGAAGTGGTGCTCCAAAGACCCTGGGGTTCTGCAACAGATTCCAGATGCAGAGAAAGACACCTTTCTTAAATTCGACGACGGCAGCGACATCACAAAAACGCTAGGCCTCGCCTGGGACCCAACTTCAGATTCACTTCTTTTTTGTTTTTCACCCATACAGGTTGTTGTGAAGCCTACAAAGCGATCAGTTTTGTCTATAATCGCCCGCTTCTACTACCCTCTTGGCCTCATTAGCCCTGTGATAACGAAGGCAAAAATTTTCCTGCAGCAGCTGTGGGCTCAAAAACTTGATTGGGATGAGAGTCTTCCCATATCACTGGCCTCATCGTGGCTCAAGCTGGCTGACGAGATTGGCACTACCCAGAAGGTTAATTTTCCTCGCAAGGTTATGCGCTCCAATCAAACAATTGAAGTTCACGGATTCAGTGACGCTAGCTCTCTTGCCTACGGAGGATGCTCTTACGTTGTATCAGTTGTGGATGGCCAGAGGCAAGCCCACTTGCTCTGTTCGAAATCAAGAGTTGCGCCTCTGAAAACTCTTACTGTGCCCAAGCTGGAATTATGCGCCGCGCTACTACTTGCTCAGCTCATGCATGATATTCGTCAGATGAATCTCTTTGATTGCCGCTACGTTTGCTGGTCTGACTCTTCTGTGGTCCTAACATGGCTAAGAAATGAGCCTTCACGATTCCAAGTTTTTGTGGCTAATCGTATTTCTTTGATACAAGAGCTGTCAAATGGCATGGATTGGCGCTATGTACCTACTAGTTACAACCCAGCGGATATCCTGTCTAGGGGTGCTCTTCCTAGCGAGCTGTTGGCATCTACACTTTGGTTTTCTGGTCCAAATTTTCTCATAGAACGGCAGGATGCTTGGCCGGAGTCTTGTCTTCCTGAGAAGCTGCTTCCTGAACTGAAGAAAAGTGCTCTGGTTGGTATTCGCGCATTTGTTGATGTGCCAGGTGGTTGCAAATTTTCCAATTCCTGGGAAAAACTAAAGCGTGTCTTCGCTTTCATCTACAAGTTTCGGAATCGAGTCAGACACCCTGACCTCACAGTGGAGCATATAAAAAAAGGAAGCTATTTGCTACTGAGAGCAATCCAGATGTCCTGTTTCGCCGATGAGTATCAAAGCTTGAAAGGCAGCAAAACGTTAAAGTCGACCGGCGCGATTGATGAATTTGGTGTCATGCGAGTTGGTGGCCGGCTGAGAAACTCAACATTAGATTTCGAGGCTCAGCATCCGATTATTCTTCCGAGACAACATCCAGTAACCCGTGCGATAATAATGCACGCTCATCAGCGAAATTTACATGCTGGTCCCCGCGCTTTGCTTGCTCACATCCGGCTCCAATATTGGCCTATTGGTGGCCGCAAGACAGTTTCCAGCTTTAAAGCTAAGCCACGTCTTGTTGAGCACATGATGGCGGACCTCCCAAAGGATCGTGTGAGCGCAACGTCTACGTTCATGGTGACAGGCTTAGATTTCTGTGGGCCATTCTATTACAAGAGCGAAATTCGAAATAGAGCGCCCATTAAAACCTACATATGTGTATTAATATGCTTTGCCACGAAAGCAGTACACTTAGAGCTGGCCCAAGATTTGTCGACATCCACGTTCCTGAGCGCCTTGAAGAGATTCATATTAACTCGTGGAAAGCCTATGCGTATCTGGTCGGATAACGCTACTAATTTCGTGGGAGCCAAGAGCGAATTGTCGGAATTAAAGCGGCTATTCCTGAGCAGTTCTCACATTAAATCAGTACTGGATTTTTGCCTCTCAGATAACATCGAATGGCGTTTTATTCCCCCTCGATCTCCACATTTTGGTGGATTGTGGAAGGCGGCTGTTAAAACCGCAAAGTATCACTTCTATCGCGCTGTTGGGCCATCGTTGCTGTCATTTGATGAGTTGCGGACACTTGTTTGCCACATTGCTGCGATAATCAATTCAAGACCTTTGGTGCCTCTTTCAGAAAACCCTGCAGATCTTGAGGTGCTGACTCCTGCTCATTTTCTTGGCACTGCACCTCTGGTTATGTTTCCTGAGCCTGATGTCACTGGATTAAATCTTAATCGTTTGGATGGCTATCAGCGAATATCTTACTATCAACAGGTGTTCTGGGCTCGATGGCGCGAAGAATACCTTACAATTTTGCAGCAGCGTGTCAAGTGGCGCACTCCCCAACCTGGCCTAAATATCAACGATATCGTGTTGGTTAAAGATGAGAACCTGCCCCCTCTCAAGTGGCCATTGGCGCGAATAGTGGAGCTCATACCTGGAGCGGATAAAGTAGTTCGAGTTGCTGTTCTAAAGACAGCGACCGGGACAATAAGGAGAGCAATTCGGAAACTTTGTGTGCTGCCGAAACAAGATTCTGTTGAAAGCCCCTGCCTTCCAACGGGGGGAGTATGTTGGGTTATGCAGCCGAATCAGCATACAAGGCAATCCAGTGAATGATCACTCTCTCTCTCTTTATAGCTTTGCTTAGTTTTGGCCTTCTGCCTGCGTGCAGAGATCTTATGTTTGTTAGTTCGTTTTTATTCGCTTTCTATTCGCCTTCTTGTCGAGAGCGTATTCGGAAAATACAAAATCGCGTTTTTTCTTTGAGCTGCACAGGCAACGTCGTGCCCGCCTGCCTAGTATATAAACAAAAACTAAAAATTGTTAATATCGCCCTGAGTGGCCAAATAAAGAATTAATCAATTAATTCCGTGAGTGTTTATTTGGACAAACATAGCTAATGAAAAAGCTCATTAGCTCAACATTTTGGTGACCCCGACGTGATTATCTTTTCGTGAACAATTATAAAAGTGATTATAAATTAATTAAAATCACTAGAAATTGCGCTAAAATTTCTAATACATTACATACATTTGTGCTTGTACATACATAAGTGCCGCTTTAGTTGCCGCGCGCTTTATGTACATAACAGCAGTTACCTGCATAGCAAAGTTGTTGTTGTTTCTTTTACTTCTTTGCTAGTGCAGTTCGCTAAATCAGAGCATCGGCTTGCTTTGCCTTTCTGCTTTGTGCACAACCCAGCAAACATTTTGTGCACATAAATAAATTTGATAAAATTAAACATTATATACATTTGTGCTTGCGCCACATAAGTGCCGTTTTAATTGTCGCGCGCTTTATGTACATAACAGCAGTTACATGCATAGCAAAGTTGTTGTTTCCTTTCATCTTCTTTGCTAGTGCAGTTCGCTAAACCAGAACATCGGCTTGCTTTGCTTTGTGTATAACCCAGCAAACATTTTGTGCACATAATTAAATTTAATAAAATAAATTCGTCGGTACGGTATATAAAAGCAATCGCGGTAAAATGCCAATGGACTCAACTATGAACTTTGATACAAGCAAAGTTGATTTTTTTAAACGCAAAGCCAATTCTATATTTGCGCGCACCCAACAAATTGGACAGTCCCTCAGTAACGATGTGATAAAATCTTCCAGCGAAGAAGAACTGTCATTGCGCTTAGAGTTGTTGGACAAAACTCAAGCGTCCTTTATTTTGGCTCATGACAGTCTGGAAGAGCTTGACTTCAACGAAATTGGCAGCCCAATGCGAGATGAGTTTGAAGAATTGGTCCTGTCATTAAAGGCGGTCGTTCAGCAGGAAATACGAAGACGTAACTTCGCTGGTGTTCGGTGCTCAACATTGCGGCCTGAAATGTCTATGGATGTATTGTCAGTTCAAGCTCAAAGGAGAGCAAATTTGCCAGAATTGAAGTTGCCGGAGTTTAGTGGCGGCTACGTGGAGTATGCCGATTTCTACACCATGTTTTCCACCGCCATCGACAAGGATCCCGATTTGTCTCCAGTTGCGAAGCTGCAGCATTTAAAATCATGCCTCAAAGGCTCTGCGTCGGATGCCATCAGAGCCCTCGAAATATCAGCGGATAATTATGCCGTCGCATTCGATATATTAGACAAGCGGTATAATAACAAGCGTCTTATCTTTCAGGCACACATCAGCACAATCTTGGGTATTCAGAAGGTAGAGGTAGTGTCAGCTGTGAAGCTACGATGCTTGTCGGATACATTTATTGCTAATTTGCGTGCTCTGCAATCCATAGGCAGCTCAGAACAAATCTCTGACTGTATAATCGTCCATAGCATATTGCAGAAGCTCGATATTGCATCGCGAACAGCGTGGGAGGAATCTAGTACAGCTGATAGGATACCAACTGTCAAGCAGTTTATCGATTTTCTGGAGAAATGCTGTCAACGCTTAGAAAATGTGGAACATTCGGCAGAAGCATTTAACCAGGTGGGTGCAACTCGTAAACCTAGCCACAATCGGAGCTCGTTTCTCACTGCTAGAGCACAACCTGCGGCCTGTGTGTGCTGCAATGAGTCTGGCCATTTTATATACAATTGTAACCAATTCTTGAGTTTAACTCCACAATTTCGCCTTCGAGATGCTAAGAGGCTGACATTATGCATCAACTGTTTGAAGCCAGGACATCAAATGCGCAACTGCAAGGCCGGATCTTGTCGAACATGTGGAGGAAAACATCATAGCCTGCTCCATTTTGAGTCGCAGCCCACATCGCATTTAAATCAAAGTCCTTCATCAGAAACGGAAAATTCAACAAATCAGCCTTTTTCTAGCAGCCAGCCAGTAAACATCACTACCTCTACTTCTCTGATCGCTCAGGATTCTGTGCCTGATGCTGTGTTCCTAGCAACAGCAATTGTAAATTTAAACAAGTGAAGAAAGCTACAGTCGAGTGCACTCGACAGTAAGATACCATTTACCTTTCGCTGTTAAAAACTAATTCTTAATATTAATTACTTTTATTCGGCGAATAACAACGCATCGCATATTTTCGAGGACAAATTCACATGCATTGACGCTAATGGCACATGCCGACTGCACACTACACAACGACTGTGCGTGCGCAGTCGGCGTGCGCAGTCGGCGTCGGCGTCGGGCCTCTACTGCTGTGAGCGAAACTTCTCGTGCCTATAACTTCTATGTTTATTGTCCGATCGTATTTAAATTTATAGGGTTGGTCAATATTATTATTATCTACAATAATACCTAAAAAAAATTTCGGAAACTTTTCTACTTTTCCTATAATTTGATTTACCGATTTACAAAATCGATTTTTGGGGGCGGTAGGCGTGGCATCCAAAAGTTGAAGTTCCGCATTCTCCGTAATGTTACCAGGCACCTTACTTCCAAATTTGGTGCTTCTAGCTTTTCTAGTGTTCTTTTAAACTATAAAAATGTGTTTTTTAGAGGCGGTGGGCGTGGCATCCAAAAGTCTAAAATCCAACTTCTGCATAATGTTGCAAGACAACCCCCTACCAAATTTGGTGCGTTTATCTCTTTTCGTTATTGAATTATTTGGAAAAAATCGAAATACGCATTTATCGATTTGCGAAGGTGGTGGGCGTGGCACATCAAGTTTGAAATAAACTCGATCTGCGTATTCAATACACGCACACTCCCACCAAGTCTGGTGCCTCTAGTTCTTGTAATAGCTGAGATCTGTGTGTTCATACAGACGGACAGACGGACAGACAGACGGACATGACAAAATCGACTCGGCTATTGATGCTGATCAAGAAAACATATACTTTGTATGGTCTGCCACGCCTCCTTCTGCCTGTTACATACATTTGCACAAAGTTAATATACCATTTTTTACCCATTTTCAATGGGTAAATGGTATAAAAATCGATCTGGTGCTTGGATTCCCTGCCGTGCACTGCTCGACTCTGGATCGCAGTTGCACATTGTTACGTCTCGTTTGGCACACCAGTTACAACTGCCACGGAAAAGGTCAACTGCAGCTGTTGCTGGAATTGGTGATTCAAGATTTGCTTCCGACGGATTTTCTGTAAGCATTAATCTCAAATCTCTTGCTTCAGATTATTCTGTCAGCATCTCTGCTTTGGTTGCTCCTACCATAACGGATAATCAGCCCAATATGACTGTATGCTCGGAAGGATGGAGAATCCCAGCCAATATTAAGCTAGCCGATCCTGAATTTTATAAATCCCAGAAAGTGGATTTACTCATCGGAGCCAGTCTTTTCTTTGACCTGTTGTGCGTTGGGCAGATCAAGCTTGGTCCAGGTCTGCCATTACTTCAAAAGACTCGTCTTGGATGGATTGTCACAGGCGGTGGCAATGATTCAAAACGATATACAGCTTTAGTAGCTAAATTACCATCCGATGACGGAAAGCCGTTCGATATGCGATTGGACGAACTTGTGCGTCGTTTTTGGGAAGTGGAGAGCCATGGCGATACCTTTTCGTCTGGCATCAAAGAGGAGCGTGAGTGCGAAGCTCATTTTGTTGCCAATTTCTATCGGCTACCTACTGGTGAATATTCAGTTCGCCTTCCAACAAATCACAGTTTTGATGCGCTCGGCGAGTCTTTTATTCAGGCCCATCGTCGTTTTTTCAACTTGGAGAGTAAACTCGAACGTCGTCCGCAGCTAAAGGCTCAGTACTCTTCATTCATTCAGGAGTATTTGGAACTGAAGCACATGTCTCCTGTGAAGAAAGATTCGCTACAGCTTTGCAGATATTTTTTGCCCCACCACTGTGTGCTGAAGGAACAAAGCACTACGACCAAGCTCCGTGTGGTTTTTGATGGCTCGGCGAGCTCATCCACTGGCTACTCGTTGAACGATGTGCTCATGGCAGGCCCCACTATTCAGCCTAAGCTCTTCAACACGTTGCTGCAATTTCGAACGTTTCCTGTTGCATTGACTGGTGACATTTGTAAGATGTATCGGTGCGTTCGGGTGGCCGAGCCCGATAGCTACTTGCAATGCATTTTATGGAGAAATTCACCACAAGAAGAGATACAAACCTTTAAATTGGATACAGTGACGTACGGCACAAAGCCTGCATCGTTCTTAGCTATCCGTGCCATGCAACAATTGGCCAAAGACGAGGCAGCCTCATTCCCTATTGGTTCCAAAATCGCCTTACGTGATTTTTACGTTGATGATTTAATTTCTGGTGGCAATTCGACTGAGGATACTCTGGAGATTATGCGGCAGACTGCTCAGCTTCTGGCAAAAGGCGGTTTCCAGTTGCGGAAGTGGTGCTCCAACGACCCTGGGGTTCTGCAACAGATTCCAGATGCAGAGAAAGACACCTTTCTTAAATTCGACGACGGCAGCGACATCACAAAAACGCTAGGCCTCGCCTGGGACCCAACTTCAGATTCACTTCTTTTTTGTTTTTCACCCATACAGGTTGTTGTGAAGCCTACAAAGCGATCAGTTTTGTCTATAATCGCCCGCTTCTACGACCCTCTTGGCCTCATTAGCCCTGTGATAACGAAGGCAAAAATTTTCCTGCAGCAGCTGTGGGCTCAAAAACTTGATTGGGATGAGAGTCTTCCCATATCACTGGCCTCATCGTGGCTCAAGCTGGCTGACGAGATTGGCACTACCCAGAAGGTTAATTTTCCTCGCAAGGTTATGCGCTCCAATCAAACAATTGAAGTTCACGGATTCAGTGACGCTAGCTCTCTTGCCTACGGAGGATGCGTTTACGTTGTATCAGTTGTGGATGGCCAGAGGCAAGCCCACTTGCTCTGTTCGAAATCAAGAGTTGCGCCTCTGAAAACTCTTACTGTGCCCAAGCTGGAATTATGCGCCGCGCTACTACTTGCTCAGCTCATGCATGATATTCGTCAGATGAATCTCTTTGATTGCCGCTACGTTTGCTGGTCTGACTCTTCTGTGGTCCTAACATGGCTAAGAAATGAGCCTTCACGATTCCAAGTTTTTGTGGCTAATCGTATTTCTTTGATACAAGAGCTGTCAAATGGCATGGATTGGCGCTATGTACCTACTAGTTACAACCCAGCGGATATCCTGTCTAGGGGTGCTCTTCCTAGCGAGCTGTTGGCATCTACACTTTGGTTTTCTGGTCCAAATTTTCTCATAGAACGTCAGGATGCTTGGCCGGAGTCTTGTCTTCCTGAGAAGCTGCTTCCTGAACTGAAGAAAAGTGCTCTGGTTGGTATTCGCGCATTTGTTGATGTGCCAGGTTGCAAATTTTCCAATTCCTGGGAAAAACTAAAGCGTGTCTTCGCTTTCATCTACAAGTTTCGGAATCGAGTCAGACACCCTGACCTCACAGTGGAGCATATAAAAAAAGGAAGCTATTTGCTACTGAGAGCAATCCAGATGTCCTGTTTCGCCGATGAGTATCAAAGCTTGAAAGGCAGCAAAACGTTAAAGTCGACCGGCGCGATTGATGAATTTGGTGTCATGCGAGTTGGTGGCCGGCTGAGAAACTCAACATTAGATTTCGAGGCTCAGCATCCGATTATTCTTCCGAGACAACATCCAGTAACCCGTGCGATAATAATGCACGCTCATCAGCGAAATTTACATGCTGGTCCCCGCGCTTTGCTTGCTCACATCCGGCTCCAATATTGGCCTATTGGTGGCCGAAAGACAGTTTCCAGCTTTAAAGCTAAGCCACGTCTTGTTGAGCACATGATGGCGGACCTCCCAAAGGATCGTGTGAGCGCAACGTCTACGTTCATGGTGACAGGCTTAGATTTCTGTGGGCCATTCTATTACAAGAGCGAAATTCGAAATAGAGCGCCCATTAAAACCTACATATGTGTATTAATATGCTTTGCCACGAAAGCAGTACACTTAGAGCTGGCCCAAGATTTGTCGACATCCACGTTCCTGAGCGCCTTGAAGAGATTCATATTAACTCGTGGAAAGCCTATGCGTATCTGGTCGGATAACGCTACTAATTTCGTGGGAGCCAAGAGCGAATTGTCGGAATTAAAGCGGCTATTCCTGAGCAGTTCTCACATTAAATCAGTACTGGATTTTTGCCTCTCAGATAACATCGAATGGCGTTTTATTCCCCCTCGATCTCCACATTTTGGTGGATTGTGGGAGGCGGCTGTTAAAACCGCAAAGTATCACTTCTATCGCGCTGTTGGGCCATCGTTGCTGTCATTTGATGAGTTGCGGACACTTGTTTGCCACATTGCTGCGATAATCAATTCAAGACCTTTGGTGCCTCTTTCAGAAAACCCTGCAGATCTTGAGGTGCTGACTCCTGCTCATTTTCTTGGCACTGCACCTCTGGTTATGTTTCCTGAGCCTGATGTCACTGGATTAAATCTTAATCGTTTGGATCGCTATCAGCGAATATCTTACTATCAACAGGTGTTCTGGGCTCGATGGCGCGAAGAATACCTTACAATTTTGCAGCAGCGTGTCAAGTGGCGCACTCCCCAACCTGGCCTAAATATCAACGATATCGTGTTGGTTAAAGATGAGAACCTGCCCCCTCTCAAGTGGCCATTGGCGCGAATAGTGGAGCTCATACCTGGAGCGGATAAAGTAGTTCGAGTTGCTGTTCTAAAGACAGCGACCGGGACAATTAAGAGAGCAATTCGGAAACTTTGTGTGCTGCCGAAACAAGATTCTGTTGAAAGCCCCTGCCTTCCAACGGGGGGAGTATGTTGGGTTATGCAGCCGAATCAGCATACAAGGCAATCCAGTGAATGATCACTCTCTCTCTCTTTATAGCTTTGCTTAGTTTTGGCCTTCTGCCTGCGTGCAGAGATCTTATGTTTGTTAGTTCGTTTTTATTCGCTTTCTATTCGCCTTCCTGTCGAGAGCGTATTCGGAAAATACAAAATCGCGTTTTTTCTTTGAGCTGCACAGGCAACGTCGTGCCTGCATGCCTAGTATATAAACAAAAACTAAAAATTGTTAATATCGCCCTGAGTGGCCAAATAAAGAATTAATCAATTAATTCCGTGAGTGTTTATTTGGAGAAACATAGCTAATGAACAAGTGAAGAAAGCTACAGTCGAGTGCACTCGACAGTAAGATACCATTTACCTTTCGCTGTTTAAAAGTAATTCTTAATATTAATTACTTTTATTCGGCGAATAACAACGCATCGCATATTTTCGAGGACAAATTCACATGCATTGACGCTAATGGCACATGCGGACTGCACACTGACTACACGACGACTGTGCGTGCGTACTGCTGTGAGCGAAACTTCTTGTGCCTATAACTTCTGTGTTTATTGTCCGATCGGATTTAAATTTATAGGGTTGGTCAATATTATTATTATCTACAATAATACCTAAAAAAAATTTCGGAAACTTTTCTACTTTTCCTATAATTTGATTTACCGATTTACAAAATCGATTTTTGGGGGCGGTAGGCGTTTCATCCAAAAGTTGAATTTTCGCATTTTCCGTAGTGTTACCAGGCACCTTACTTCCAAATTTGGTGCTTCTAGCTTTTCTAGTGTTCTTTTAAACTATAAAAAAGTGTTTTTTAGAGGCGGTGGGCGTGGCATCCAAAAGTCTAAAATCCAACTTCTGCATAATGTTGCAAGACAACCCCTACCAAATTTGGTGCGTTTATCTCTTTTCGTTATTGAATTATTTGCAAAAAATCAAAATACGCATTTAAGGATTTGCGGAGGCGGTGGGCGTGGCACATCAATTTTGAAATAAACTCGATCTGCGTATTCAATACACGCATACTCCCACCAAGTCTGGTGACTCTAGCTCTTTTAATAGCTGAGATCTGTGCGTTCATACAGACGGACATGACCAAATCGACTCGGCTATTGATGCTGATCAAGAAAATATACACTTTGTATGGTCTGCCACGCCTCCTTCTGCCTGTTACATATATTTTCACAAAGTTAATATACCATTTTTTACCCATTTTCAATGGGTAAATGGTATAAAAACGCCGGCGCGCACCAGTAGAACCGTGACAAGCAGCGAATCGAACATTCCGGCAGAAACAAAAGCTGAAACAGCAGCAATGAAAAAGAGACAGCTATACAACATCCGATCGTCGCAGCAGGCACAACACGTGGTACAGCCAAAAGAAGCTTCGAGAAAAGTAAATAATTGCTCCAGCAGAGAAACCAAAAAGGACAACACAATGAATACCGCCGAACAGTTAAAAGTTGCGGATGGCAATAGTGAAATGTTGCAGCAGATAATTCAGTTGTTGACTCTCAAAATTAAAGCTGATGAAGTGAGTCAAAACGAATTTAAAGCCAATGCCGAAACCTTTGCGAAAGTTATTCCTGAATTTACTGGAAAGAATATTCCTGTGAAAAAGTGGTTTGAAAACATCGAACTAAATGCAGATGCGTACGGGCTGAACGAAAAACATATGCTCAGGCGCGAGCAAAGATGACCCAAACAGCAGCCTTGTTCCTGGAATGTACGCCAGTTTTTGAGTACCAATCCTTTCGAGAACTGATGGAGAGTGAATTTGAACGCCACTACGTATGCAGTGCGGATGTACATCAACAGCTGGGTGAACGAAAGAAGCGTAAAGGAGAAGAATTCCATGACTACGTGCTGGAGATGAAGAAGATTGGCATGCTGGGTGCAGTCGATACCAAGTCAATCATTCGATACATCGTTAAAGGGCTGGATATAGCAGGAGATTTCAAATACAACTTGTACAGCTGTCAAAATTACAAGGATCTACAGGAGCAATTTGAAATTTACGCCACTATGTCTGAGGGAGAAGCCAAGAATAAAGTTGAATCCAGAATTAAAACGCAGTCAGCAGCCCAGCCGAGTCAACATCAGAGAAAGAAGAACCATTGCTACAACTGTGGATCTACAGACCATATACGCTGGAGTTGTAGAGAGGCCACAAAATGTTTCCGGTGCAACCAGACACAGGTCACATATCTCGAAATTGTTCTGCAGCAGCCGCATCAGTTGAAGTTGTTTATCAGGAAAGCCGTCTTAAGAAGATAAAGCTGAATGGGGTAGAATTGATGTGCCTCGTGGACCCTGGAGCAGACGTTACTATTATGAAGCAAAGCGTCGCTGGAAGGATTGAAGGCGTAGATATACAGAAGGGATCATCATGTCTGCGTGGATTGGGCAATAAGGTTACCCACCCCATTGGATTTTGAGGTCGACGCTATGCAGATTGTCCACAAATTCATCGCTATTGCAGATTCAGAAATGCATTCGGATGTATTGCTGGGATACGACTAAATTTGCATTTACGTCTACAGCCGGAGGATAAAAGTTTTCTCCTCTTGCAGAGGGGGAAACTTATATGGAACCTAATCAGATAGGTATATTCAATGTAATTGAAACCGTGACTGATTTGGATGTTTCCCCGCAGTTTAAGTCAGCAGTCAGCAAACTCGTAGAAAAATATAAGCCAGGTGAATCTACAGCGGAATGTCCAGTAAAGTTGAAAATTGTGCCAGATGGTGAAATTATTCCATTTCATCACCCACCAAGCCGGGCACCAATCACTGAAGTAGAAGCAGTACAGGAGCAGATAAATGAACGGCTAGAAGCAGGCATTATACAACCATCCACATCAAACTTCTCAAGTCGTCTCGTGGTGGTGAAGAAAAAGGATGGGTCTTACCGAATTTATGGTTTTGAAAGATTGTTTTCCCGTTCCCGTAATCGATGATGTATTGGAAAAGCTGCAGTCGTCAAGATTCTTCGCAGTTATGGATTTGGAAAATAGATTTTTCCATGTGCCTATCGAAGATGTAAGAAGTATACCGCATTCGTAACTAAGGATGGTCTTTACGAATTTAATAGAGCGCCATTTGGATTCTGCAACTCACCAGCTGCGTTTATACGTTTTATAAACTACGTATTCAGAAACCTCGTATACGACGACTACATGCAGATTTATATGGATGACATAATAATTTATGCTGACACCCCAGAAGAATGTATCCATATGATGAAGACCGTTTTACACCAAGCTGCTATGTACGGACTGAAGATAAAGTGGAAGAAGTGTCATTTCCTAAAGGAGAAAATAAGCTTTCTGGGTCATCAAGTTGGAAAGGGTCAAATCTGGCCAGGTCAGGAGAAAACGCAAGCAGTAAAGCAGTTCGCCACTCCGAAGAATGTCAAAGATGTACAAGCGTTTCTCGGACTAACAGGGTTTTTTCGAAAATTTATCAAAGGATATGCACAAACAGCACGCCCGTTGACAAACTTATTAAAGAAGGATGCAGTTTTTGAAATCCAGGCAGCAGAAAAGCAGGCAATCCAGCAGCTTAAAGACGCACTATGCAGCGAACCAGTTCTGAGACTCTAAGAAGACGTCTCCAAGCGACAATAAGCGGCATAGCTACATTCTGGAGGTCAAGGCAGCGTATTTAGCACTCAAGAAGTTCCGCAATTATTTGCTTGGCATACGATTCGTATTGGTCACAGATTATTCAGCATTTACCCAAACTGTAAAAAAGAGGAGCAGCGAACCAGTTCTGAGACTCTACAGCAGGGAGGCATATACAGAGCTTCACACAGATGCATCAAAGGATGGTTTTGACGCCGCCCTGCTGCAAAATTTTGAGGGTCAGATTTATCCCGTTGGTTACTGGAGTAAGAAGACGTCTCCAAGAGACAATAAGCGGCATAGCTACATTCCGAAGGTCAAAGCAGTCAAGAAGTTCCGCAATTATTTGCTTGGCATACGATTCGTATTGGTCACAGATTATTCAGCATTTACTCAAACTGGAAAAAAGAGGGATGTCCCTAGAGAAGTCGCACAATGGATATTGAATTTGCAGGATTTCGAATATGATGTGCAGCATAGACCAGGAGACAGAATGCGGCATGTAGATTTCTTCAGTCGCTATCCGCTGGGAATCTATTTGGTAGGCTCAGAAGTATCAGCACGATTGGAGTTGGCGCAGCAGGCAGATTCGTTTATCAAAGTCATCAAAGAAATACTAAAAGAATGCTCATAGGATGAATTTCTAATAAAAGGCGATGTTGTTAATAAAAGGATCGAGGGCAATGAAATGTTGGTTGTCCCTAAAGCCATGGAACGTGAGATCATTGTCGAAGCTCATAATGTAGGCCACTTCGCTGTGAAAGACGATGAAGACGAAGAAGACGATGCATAACGTGCAGCAGCAGTTCTGGATGCCTCATATGGAGAGAAAAGTCGCACAAGTGGTCAACAACTGTATAAGATGCATCATTAATAACAACAAGTAAGGAAAGCTACAGTCGAGCGCGCGCGACTGTAAGATACCATTTACCCTATTCGAAGAAATAATACAAAATAAAATAAATGGTATAAAAATATATAAAAAAAATATAAAAAAAAAGCAATTTACATTAAGAAAAAAAAATCGTCCCGCGCCAGATTCGAACCCAAGAACTCTCACGAACTTTGTAACTTACGAATCGGACCTCTAACCACTAGACCACACAAGTTTACGCCATGCGATCGGCAAATTAGGCTTTTATTGACGCGGGCCCTCTACTGCGTCGATTTAACGTTTTGATTAGGAATCGCTAGCGCCCATAACTTTGTATGGGGAATTCGAACTCCTATAACTTCTTTGTTATTAAAAAATAAAAATTGAAGAAAGCTACAGTCGAGTGCACTCGACAGTAAGTTATAATTTACCTTTGGCTGCTAAAAATAATTCTTAATATTAATTACTTTTATTCGAATTAATAACAACGCATCGCATATTTCCGAAATTAAATACACATGCATTGACGCTAATGGCACATGCCGACTGCACGCCGATTGTGCGTGCGCAGTCGGCACAAGCATTGACGCCGAGCCTCTGCTCCGTCTCTGCTGCTGTATGCAAAACTTCTCGCGCCTAGGAACAGACCATGTGCTTCAGTGGTTTGTTGTTAGAGTTGTCAGCTCTTTAACTAAATGTTCCCGGTTCGAATCCAAACGCAGTCTTCTTTTTTTTGTATTGCTTAGAAAAAGTTTTTGGTTTTTTTTATTTTTTTTGCATAATATATTTTTCATATAGCGCAAAATTACTAAAAAAAAAAAAAAATTGCCCAGCGCAGGATTTGAACCCGCGACCTCACGCATCAGAAACTTGCGAGCCAACCATCAAGACCACACACAGTTACGCAGTGCGATCGGCAAAAAAAAAAAAAAAAAATTGCCCGTTGCTGGATTTGAACCCGCGACCACACGCACCAGAATCTTGCATGCAACCATCTAGACCACACACAGTTACGCGGAGCGATCGGCAAATGAGACTTTTATTGATGCCGGCCTTCTGCTGCGTCAGTTCAACATTCTAGTTGGAATTCTAAGCGCCCACAACTTTATATGGGAGATTCAAACTCCTATAACTTCTTTGTTTATTGTCCGATCGGATTGAAATTTATAGGGTAGATCTGTACTATGGTAAGCTACAAGAGTGTTAAAAAAAATGTTTTGTTATTTCCCTACTTTTCTTAAAATTCAATAGTTTGGGGGCGGTGGGCGTGGCATCCAAAAGTTGAAAATCAAACATTCTTCGTAATGTTACCAGGCACCTTACTTTCAAATTTGGCGCTTCTAGCTTTTCTAGTTTTCTTTTAAACTATAAAAATGTGTTTTTTAGAGGCGGTGGGCGTGGCATCCAAAATTCTAAAATCCAACTTCTGCATAATGTTGCAAGACACTCTCCTACCAAATTTGGTGCGTTTATCTCTTTTCGTTATTGAATTATTTAGAAAAAATCGAAATACGCATTTATCGATTTGCGGAGGAGGTGGGCGTGGCACATCAAGTTTGAAATAAACTTCTTGTGTGTATTGAATACACGCACACTCCCACCAAGTCTGGTGCCTCTAGCTCTTTTAATAGCTGAGATCTGTGTGTTCATACAGACGGACAGACGGACAGACAGACGGACATGACCAAATCGACTCGGCTATTGATGCTGATCAAGAATATATATACTTTGTATGGTCTGCCACGCCTCCTTCTGCCTGTTACATACATTTGCACAAAGTTAATATACCATTTTTTACCCATTTTCAATGGGTAAATGGTATAAAAAGCTGGGCAAATTGGAAGGTCACTTATTTCCAATTGACAAGGAGAGCAGCCGCTACAGACTTTGCATATAGATCACCTTAGATCAGATAAGATCAGATCAGCGATAAGGGATCGGCGTTCACATCAAATATATTTACGGAGTACGTTGCTAAGAATGGAATCGAACAAGTGCTAACAACAACCGGAGTAGCAAGAGGCAACGGGCAGGTGGAGCGTGTCAATCGATGCATACTGTCAATTATATCCAAGCTATCAGAAGAAAATTCAGCGAAATGGTACAGAGTGGTACCTTAAGTGCAGCGCGCAAAAAATTCACATGTTTACAGCTCTACAAAGAAGTCACCGTTTGAAATAATGTTTGGATTCAAAATGCGGAACAAATTCAGCGATAAACTTACAACATTGTCGGAACAGGAGATAATCGAAGAGTTTGACAGCGAGCGGCAGAAGATTCGTCAAAAGGCAAGAGATCAGATTCAACAGGCACAGGCAGTCTACAAGAAGAATTTCGATAGAAAGAGGAAGAACGACTACGGATACAAGGAAGGCGACCTTGTGGCTATAAAACGAACGCAGTTTATACCTGGTAAGAAGTTGGCCAGCATTTTCCTGGGGCCATACGAAATAACGAAAGTCAATCGGAACGGCCGGTATGACGTTAGAAAAGTTGCTAATGCTGAGGGGCCGAGTACTACATCTACAAGTTCTGATAATATGAAGATCTGGAGATATGTCGACGAAAATGAGGATTTGTTGTCATTTGAGACAGTTGCCGAGGATCAGAACGGCCGAGTGTAAGATGGAATAGGAGCGGTCAGCTGTGCTTATGGCATAGTCAGCAGGGTAACACAACCGATGTGTGATCGAGGAAGCAGCAACGCGATGTGGCAACCCTGCTGTTCATCGATAACAAGGGAAGACAAGAGTTGAGCGGTAGCTGAATGCAGTCGACGTCGGAGTCAGTTGTTGTCACCAAAAAAGTTGTTGTCACCTTAAAAGTTGTTGTCACCTTAAAAGTTGTTCAGTTGTCGCATTGCCGAATGCTGTGACTATTACATCTAATCAATTATCCTTATACTAAATCTACCAATTATCAATAAACATTCCTACATATATTCTTCATCAGCATCAATAGCCGAGTCGATTCGGTCATGTTCGTCTGTCCGTCTGTATGAACACACAGATCTCAGCTACTAAAAGAGATAGAGGCACGAGACCTGGTGGGAGTGTGCGTGTATTTAATACTCACAAGACGTTTATTTCAAACTTTATGTGCCACGCCCACCACCTCCGCAAATTGATAAACGCGTTTTTCGATTTTTTGCAAATACTTCAGAATAATACGAATTTTTATTAACAGCCAAACGTAAATGGTATCTTACCGTCGAGTGCACTCGACTGTAGCTTTCTTCACTTGTTATACAATTTACCCATTGAAAATGGGTAAAAAATGGTTTGTTAACTTTGTGAAAATGTATGTAACAGGCAGAAGGAAGCGTGGCAGACCATTCAAAGTATATGTATTCTTCATCAGCATCAAAAGCCGAGTCGATTCGGTCATGTCCGTCTGTATGAACACACAGATCTCAGCAATTAAAAGAGATAGAGGCACCAGATCTGGTGGGAGTGTGCGTGTATTTAATACACACAAGAAGTTTATTTCAAACTTTATGTGCCACGCCCACCACCTCCGCAAATCGATTAACGGAGGTAAATGTTATCTTACTGTCGAGGGCACTCGACTGTAGCTTTCTTCACTTGTTATACCATTTACCCATTGAAAATGGGTAAAAAATGGTATATGAACTTAGCGAAAATGTATGTAACACGCAGAAGGAGGCGTGGCAGACCATACAAAGTATATGTATTCTTGATCAGCATCAATTGCCGAGTCGATTTGGTCATGTTTGTCCGTCTGTCTGTCTGTTAGAACACACAGATCTCAGCTATTAAAAGAGATAGAGGCACCAGACCTGGTGGGAGTGTGCGTGTATTCAATACACACAAGAAGTTTATTTCAAACTGTATGTGCCACGCCCACCACCTCCGCAAATCAATAAACGCGTTTTTCAATTTTTTGCAAATACTTCAGAATACTAAGAATTTTTTTAACAGCCAAAGGTAAATGGTATCTTACTGTCGAGAGCACTCGACTGTAGCTTTCTTCACTTGTTATACCGTTTTCCCATTGAAAATGGGTAAAAAATATTTTGTTAACTTTGTGAAAATGTACGTAACAGGCAGAAGGAAGCGTGGCAGACCATACAAAGTATATATATTCTTGATCAGCATCAATAGCCGAGTCGATTTGGTCATGTCCGTCTGTCCGTCTGTATGAACACACAGATCTCAGCTATTAAAAGAAATAGAGGCACCAGACCTGGTGGGAGTGTGCGTGTATTTAATACACACAAGAAGTATATTTCAAACTTTATATGCCACGCCCACCACCTCCGCAAATCGATAAACGCGTTTTTCGATTTTTTGCAAATACTTCAGACTACTAAGAATTTTTATTAACAGCCAAAGGTAAATGTTATCTTACTGTCGAGTGCACTCGACTGTAGCTTTCTTCACTTGGCATAATACGTATTGGAAATAGGTAAAAAATCTTGTATTAAGTTAATTCAATAACGAAAAGGGATAAACGCACAAAATTTGGTAGGAGGGTTTCTTGCAACATTATGCAATACTTGGAGTTTAGACTTTCGGATGCCCCCGCATCTTTAAATCACATTTTTATAGTTTTGAAGAACACTCGAAAAGCTAGAAGCACCAAATTTGGTAGTAAAGTTCCTGGTAATATTACGGAAACTGCGGATTTTCAAATTTTGGATGCCACGCCCACCGCCCCCAAATATCGATTTTGTAAATCGGTAAATCAAATTATCGGAAATGTAGAAAAGTTTCCGAATTATCGGCCAACCCTATAAATTTTTATCCGATCGGACACAAAGCACAGAAGTTATAGGCACGAGAAGTTTCCCATACAGCAGCAGAGGCCCGACGCCGACTGCGCACGCACAGTCGTCAGCGCGCAGTCGGCATGCGCCATTAGCGTTAATACATGTGTATTTGACTTCGAATATATGCGAATAAAATAAATTTATAAATGGAATTATTTTTTTAAACGCTAAAGGTAAATGGTATCTTACTGCGAGTGCACTCGACCGTTGCTTTCTTCACTTGTTATACCATTTACCCATTGAAAATGGGTAAAAAATGGTTTGTTAACTTTGTGAAAATGTATGTAACAGGCAGGAGGAGGCGTGGCAGACCATTCAAAGTATATGTATTCTTGATCAGCATCAAAAGCCGAGTCGATTCGGTCATGTCCGTCTGTCCGTCTGTATGAACACACAGATCTCAGCTATTAAAAGAAATAGAGGCACCAGACCTGGTGGGAGTGTGCGTGTATTTAATACGCACAAGAAGTATATTTCAAACTTTATATGCCACGCCCACCACCTCCGCAAATCGATAAACGCGTTTTTCGATTTTGTGCAAATACTTCAGACTACTAAGAATTTTTATTAACAGCCAAAGGTAAATGTTATCTTACTGTCGAGTGCACTCGACTGTAGCTTCCTTCACTTGGCATAATACCCATTGAAAATGGGTAAAAAATCGTGTATTAAGTTAATTCAATAACGAAAACAGATAAACGCACCAAATTTGGTAGGAGGGTGTGTTGCAACATTATGCAGAAGATAGATTTTCAACTTTTTGATGCCACGCCCACCGCCTCCAGAAAACACATTTTTATAGTTTAAAAGAACACTAGAAAAGCTAGAAGCACCAAAATTGGAAGTAAGGTGCCTGGTAACACTACGGAAAATGCGAAAATTCAACTTTTGGATGCCACGCCTACCGCCCCCAAAAATCGATTTTGTAAATCGGTAAATCAAATTATAGGAAAAGTAGGAAAGTTTTCGAAATTGTTTTTAGGTACATATTATTGTAGATAATAATAATATTGACCAACCATATAAATTTAAATCCGATCGGACAATAAACACAGAAGTTATAGGCACGAGAAGTTTCGCTCACAGCAGTAGAGGCCCGACGCCGACGCCGACGCCGACTGCGCACGCCGACTGCGCACGCACAGTCATCGTGTAGTCAGTGTGCAGTCGGCATGTGCCATTAGCGTCAATGCATGTGAATTTGTCCTCGAAAATATGCGATGCGTTGTTATTCGCCGAATAAAAGTAATTAATATTAAGAATTAGTTTTTAACAGCGAAAAGTAAATGGTATCTTACTGTCGAGTGCACTCGACTGTTGCTTTCTTCACTTGTTATACCATTTACCCATTGAAAATGGTTAAAAAATCGTATATTAAGTTAATTCAATAACGAAAAGAGATAAACGCACAAAATTAGGTAGGAGGGTTTCTTGCAACATTATGCAAAAGTTGGAGTTTAGACTTTCGGATGCCACGCTCCCAGCATCTTTAAATCACATTTTTATAGTTTTGAAGAACACTCGAAAAGCTAGAAGCACCAAATTTTGTAGTAAAGTATCTGGTAATATTACGGAAACTGCGGACTTTCAAATTTTGGATGCCACGCCCACCGCCCCAAATATCGATTTTGTAAATCGGTAAATCAAATTATCGGAAAAGTTGAAAAGTTTCCGAATTTGTAGTCGGCCAACCCTATAAATTTTTATCCGATCGGACACAAAGCACAGAAGTTATAGGCACGAGAAGTTTCCCTTACACAGCAGAGGCCCGACGCCGACAGCGCACGCATAGTCGTCAGCGCGCAGTCGGCATGTGCCATTAGCGTTAATGCATGTGTATTTGACTTCGAAAAGATGCGAATAAAAGTAATTTATATTAAGAATTTTTTTTTAAACGCTAAAGGTAAATGGTATCTTACTGTCGAGTGCACTCGACTGTTGCTTTCTTCACTTGTTATACCATTTACCCATTGAAAATGGGTAAAAAATGGTATATGAACTTAGCGAAAATGTATGTAACACGCAGAAGGAGGCGTGGCAGACCATACAAAGTATATGTATTCTTGATCAGCATCAATTTCCGAGTCGATTTGGTCATGTTTGCTCGTCTGTCTGTCTGTAAGAACACACAGATCTCAGCTATTAAAAGAGATAGAGGCACCAGACCTGGTGGGAGTGTGCGTGTATTTAATACACACAAGAAGTATATTTCAAACTTTATATGCCACGCCCACCACCTCCGCAAATCGATAAACGCGTTTTTCAATTTTTTGCAAATACTTCAGAATACTAAGAATTTTTTTAACAGCCAAAGGTAAATGGTATCTTACTGTCGAGAGCACTCGACTGTAGCTTTCTTCACTTGTTATACCGTTTTCCCATTGAAAATGGGTAAAAAATGGCTTGTTAACTTTGTGAAAATGTATGTAACAGGCAGAAGGAAGCGTGGCAGACCATTCAAAGTATATGTATTCTTGATCAGCATCAATAGCCGAGTCGATTCGGTCGTGTCCGTCTGTATGAACACACAGATCTCAGCTATTAAAATAGATAGGGGTACCAGACTTGGAGGGAGTGTGCGTGTATTTAATACACACAAGAAGTTTATTTCAAACTTTATGTGCCACGCCCACCACCTCCGCAAATCGATAAACGCGTTTTTCGATTTTTTGCAAATACTTCAGACTACTAAGAATTTTTATTAACAGCCAAAGGTAAATGTTATCTTACTGTCGAGTGCACTCGACTGTAGCTTTCTTCACTTGGCATAATACGTATTGAAAATAGGTAAAACATCGTGTATTAAGTTAATTCAATAACAAAAAGGGATAAACGCACAAAATTTGGTAGGAGGGTTTCTTGCAACATTATGCAAAAGTTGGAGTTTAGACTTTCGGATGCCACGCTCTCCGCATCTTTAAATCACATTTTTATAGATTTGAAGAACACTCGAAAAGCTAGAAGCACCAAATTTGGTAGTAAGGTGCCTGGTAACACTACGGAAAATGCGAAAATTCAACTTTTGGATGCCACGCCTACCGCCCCCAAAAATCGATTTTGTAAATCGGTAAATCAAATTATAGGAAAAGTAGGAAAGTTTTCGAAATTGTTTTTAGGTACATATTATTGTAGATAATAATAATATTGACCAACCATATAAATTTAAATCCGATCGGACAATAAACACAGAAGTTATAGGCACGAGAAGTTTCGCTCACAGCAGTAGAGGCCCGACGCCGACGCCGACGCCGACTGCGCACGCCGACTGCGCACGCACAGTCATCGTGTAGTCAGTGTGCAGTCGGCATGTGCCATTAGCGTCAATGCATGTGAATTTGTCCTCGAAAATATGCGATGCGTTGTTATTCGCCGAATAAAAGTAATTAATATTAAGAATTAGTTTTTAACAGCGAAAAGTAAATGGTATCTTACTGTCGAGTGCACTCGACTGTTGCTTTCTTCACTTGTTATACCATTTACCCATTGAAAATGGTTAAAAAATCGTATATTAAGTTAATTCAATAACGAAAAGAGATAAACGCACAAAATTAGGTAGGAGGGTTTCTTGCAACATTATGCAAAAGTTGGAGTTTAGACTTTCGGATGCCACGCTCCCAGCATCTTTAAATCACATTTTTATAGTTTTGAAGAACACTCGAAAAGCTAGAAGCACCAAATTTTGTAGTAAAGTATCTGGTAATATTACGGAAACTGCGGATTTTCAAATTTTGGATGCCACGCCCACCGCCCCCAAATATCGATTTTGTAAATCGGTAAATCAAATTATCGGAAAAGTTGAAAAGTTTCCGAATTTGTATCGGCCAACCCTATAAATTTTTATCCGATCGGACAATAAACACAGAAGTTATAGGCACGAGAAGTTTCCCTTACACAGCAGAGGCCCGACGCCGACTGCGCACGCATAGTCGTCAGCGCGCAGTCGGCATGTGCCATTAGCGTTAATGCATGTGTATTTGACTTCGAAAAGATGCGAATAAAAGTAATTTATATTAAGAATTTTTTTTTAAACGCTAAAGGTAAATGGTATCTTACTGTCGAGTGCACTCGACTGTTGCTTTCTTCACTTGTTATACCATTTACCCATTGAAAATGGGTAAAAAATGGTATATGAACTTAGCGAAAATGTATGTAACACGCAGAAGGAGGCGTGGCAGACCATACAAAGTATATGTATTCTTGATCAGCATTAATTTCCGAGTCGATTTGGTCATGTTTGCTCGTCTGTCTGTCTGTAAGAACACACAGATCTCAGCTATTAAAAGAGATAGAGGCACCAGACCTGGTGGGAGTGTGCGTGTATTTAATACACACAAGAAGTTTATTTCAAACTTTATATGCCACGCCCACCACCTCCGCAAATCGATAAACGCGTTTTTCGATTTTTTGCAAATACTTCAGAATACTAAGAATTTTTTTAACAGCCAAAGGTAAATGGTATCTTACTGTCGAGAGCACTCGACTGTAGCTTTCTTCACTTGTTATACCGTTTTCCCATTGAAAATGGGTAAAAAATGGCTTGTTAACTTTGTGAAAATGTATGTAACAGGCAGAAGGAAGCGTGGCAGACCATTCAAAGTATATGTATTCTTGATCAGCATCAATAGCCGAGTCGATTCGGTCGTGTCCGTCTGTCCGTCTGTATGAACACACAGATCTCAGCTATTAAAATAGATAGGGGCACCAGACTTGGAGGGAGTGTGCGTGTATTCAATACACACAAGATGTTTATTTCAAACTTTATGTGCCACGCCCACCACCTCCGCAAATCGATAAACGCGTTTTTCGATTTTTTGCAAATACTTCAGAATACTAAGAATTTTTTTAACAGCCAAAGGTAAATGGTATCTTACCATTTACCCATTGAAAATGGTTAAAAAATGGTATATGAACTTTGCGAAAATGTATGTAACAGGCAGAAGGAGGCGTGGCAGACCATACAAAGTATATGTATTCTTGATCAGCATCAATAGGCGAGTCGATTTGGTCATGTTTGTCCATCTGTCCGTCTGTATGAACACACAGATCTCAACTATTAAAAGAGATAGAGGCACCAGACCTGGTGGGAGTGTGCGTGTATTCAATACACACAAGAAGTTTATTTCAAACTTTATGTGCCTCGACTGTAGCTTTCTTCACTTGTTATACCATTTACCCATTGAAAATGGGTAAAAAATGGTATATGAACTTTGCGAAAATGTATGTAACAGGCAGAAGGAGGCGTGGAAAACCATACAAAGTATATGTATTCTTGATCAGCATCAATTTCCGAGTCGATTTGGTCATGTTTGTCCATCTGTCCGTCTATATGAACACACAGATCTCAACTATTAAAAGAGATAGAGGCACCAGACCTGGTAGGAGTGTGCGTGTATTCAATACACACAAGAAGTTTATTTCAAATTTTATGTGCCACGCCCACCACCTCCGCAAATCGATAAACGCGTTTTTCGATTTTTTGCAAATACTTCAGAATACTAAGAATTTTTTTAACAGCCAAAGGTAAATGGTATCTTACTGTCGAGTGCACTCGACTGTATCTTTCTTCACTTGTTATACCATTTACCCATTGAAATGGGTAAAAAATGGTTTGTTAACTTTGTGAAAATGTATGTAACAGGCAGAAGGAAGCGTGGCAGACCATTCAAAGTTTATGTATTCTTGATCAGCATCAATAGCCGAGTCGATTCGGTCGTGTCCGTCTGTCCGTCTGTATGAACACACAGATCTCAGCTATTAAAAGAGATAGAGGCACCAGACCTGGAGGGAGTGTGCGTGTATTCAATACACACAAGAAGTTTATTACAAACTTTATGTGCCACGTCCACCACCTCCGCAAATCGATAAACGCGTTTTTTGTTTTTTTGCAAATACTTCATAATACTAAGAATTTTTTTTAACAGCCAAAGGTAAATGTTATCTTACTGTCGAGTGCACTCGACTATAGCTTTCTTCACTTGTTATACCATTTACCCATTGAAAATGGGTAAAAAATGGTATATGAACTTAGCGAAAATGTATGTAACACGCAGAAGGAGGCGTGGCAGACCATACAAAGTATATGTATTCTTGATCAGCATCAATTTCCGAGTCGATTTGGTCAGGTTTGCCCGTCTGTCTGTCTGTAAGAACACACAGATCTCAGCTATTAAAAGAGATAGAGGCACCAGACCTGGTAGGAGTGTGCGTGTATTCAATACACACAAGAAGTTTATTTCAAACTTTATGTGCCACGCCCACCACCTCCGCAAATCGATAAACGCGTTTTTCGATTTTTTGCAAATACTTCATAATTCTAAGAATTTTTTTAATCAGCCAAAGGTAAATGTTATCTTACTGTCGAGTGCACTCGACTGTTGCTTTTTTCACTTGTTATACCATTTACCCATTGAAAATGGGTAAAAAATGGTATATGAACTTTGCGAAAATGTATGTAACAGGCAGAAGGAGGCGTGGCAGACCATACAAAGTATATGTATTCTTGATCAGCATCAATAGGCGAGTCGATTTGGTCATGTTTGTCCATCTGTCCGTCTGTATGAACACACAGATCTCAACTACTAAAAGAGATAGAGGCACCAGACCTGGTGGGAGTGTGCGTGTATTCAATACACACAAGAAGTTTATTTCAAACTTTATGTGCCTCGACTGTAGCTTTCTTCACTTGTTATACCATTTACCCATTGAAAATGGGTAAAAAATGGTATATGAACTTAGCGAAAATGTATGTAACACGCAGAAGGAGGCGTGGCAGACCATACAAAGTATATGTATTCTTGATCAGCATCAATTTCCGAGTCGATTTGGTCATGTTTGCCCGTCTGTCTGTCTGTAAGAACACACAGATCTCAGCTATTAAAAGAGATAGAGGCATCAGACCTGGTGGGAGTGTGCGTGTATTCAATACACACAAGAAGTTTATTTCAAACTTTATGTGCCACGCCCACCACCTCCGCAAATCGATAAACGCGTTTTTCGATTTTTTGCAAATACTTCATAATACTAAGAATTTTTTTTAACAGCCAAAGGTAAATGTTATCTTACTGTCGAGTGCACTCGACTGTTGCTTTCTTCACTTGTTATACCATTTACCCATTGAAAATGGGTAAAAAATGGTTTGTTAACTTTGTGAAAATGTATGTAACAGGCAGAAGGAAGCGTGGCAGACCATTCAAAGTATATGTATTCTTGATCAGCATCAATAGCCGAGTCGATTCGGTCGTGTCCGTCTGTATGAACACACAGATCTCAGCTATTAAAATAGATAGGGGTACCAGACTTGGAGGGAGTGTGCGTGTATTTAATACACACAAGAAGTTTATTTCAAACTTTATGTGCCACGCCCACCACCTCCGCAAATCGATAAACGCGTTTTTCGATTTTTTGCAAATACTTCAGACTACTAAGAATTTTTATTAACAGCCAAAGGTAAATGTTATCTTACTGTCGAGTGCACTCGACTGTAGCTTTCTTCACTTGGCATAATACGTATTGAAAATAGGTAAAAAATCGTGTATTAAGTTAATTCAATAACGAAAAGGGATAAACGCACAAAATTTGGTAGGAGGGTTTCTTGCAACATTATGCAAAAGTTGGAGTTTAGACTTTCGGATGCCACGCTCCCCGCATCTTTAAATCACATTTTTATAGATTTGAAGAACACTCGAAAAGCTAGAAGCACCAAATTTGGTAGTAAAGTTCCTGGTAAAATTACGGAAACTGCGGATTTTTAAATTTTGGATGCCACGCCCACCGCCCCCAAATTTCGATTTTGTAAATCGGTAAATCAAATTATTGGAAATGTAGAAAAGTTTCCGAATTATCGGCCAACCCTATAAATTTAAATCCGATCGGACAATAAACACAGAAGTTATAGGCACGAGAAGTTTCCCTTACAGCAGCAGAGGCCCGACGCCGACTGCGCATGCACAGTCGTCAGCGCGCAGTCGGCATGTGCCATTAGCGTTAATGCATGTGTATTTGACTTCGAAAAGATGCGAATAAAAGTAATTTATATTAAGAATTATTTTTTTAAACGCTAAAGGTAAATGGTATCTTACTGTCGAGTGCACTCGACTGTTGCTTTCTTCACTTGTTATACCATTTACCCATTGAAAATGGGTAAAAAATGGTTTGATAACTTTGTGAAAATGTATGTAACAGGCAGAAGGAAGCGTGGCAGACCATTCAAAGTATATGTATTCTTGATCAGCATCAATAGGCGAGTCGATTCGGTCGTGTCCGTCTATCCGTCTGTATGAACACACAGATCTCAGCTATGAAAATAGATAGGGGCACCAGACTTGGAGGGAGTGTGCGTGTATTCAATACACACAAGATGTTTATTACAAACTTTATGTGCCACGCCCACCACCTCCGCAAATCGATAAACGCGTTTTTCGATTTTTTGCAAATACTTCAGAATACTAAGAATTTTTTTAACAGCCAAAGGTAAATGGTATCTTACCATTTACCCATTGAAAATGGTTAAAAAATGGTATATGAACTTTGCGAAAATGTATGTAACAGGCAGAAGGAGGCGTGGCAGACCATACAAAGTATATGTATTCTTGATCAGCATCAATAGGCGAGTCGATTTGGTCATGTTTGTCCATCTGTCCGTCTGTATGAACACACAGATCTCAACTATTAAAAGAGATAGAGGCACCAGACCTGGTGGGAGTGTGCGTGTATTCAATACACACAACAAGTTTATTTCAAACTTTATGTGCCTCGACTGTAGCTTTCTTCACTTGTTATACCATTTACCCATTGAAAATGGGTAAAAAATGGTATATGAACTTTGCGAAAATGTATGTAACAGGCAGAAGGAGGCGTGGAAAACCATACAAAGTATATGTATTCTTGATCAGCATCAATTTCCGAGTCGATTTGGTCATGTTTGTCCATCTGTCCGTCTATATGAACACACAGATCTCAACTATTAAAAGAGATAGAGGCACCAGACCTGGTAGGAGTGTGCGTGTATTCAATACACACAAGAAGTTTATTTCAAATTTTATGTGCCACGCCCACCACCTCCGCAAATCGATAAACGCGTTTTTCGATTTTTTGCAAATTCTTCAGAATACTAAGAATTTTTTTAACAGCCAAAGGTAAATGGTATCTTACTGTCGAGTGCACTCGACTGTATCTTTCTTCACTTGTTATACCATTTACCCATTGAAATGGGTAAAAAATGGTTTGTTAACTTTGTGAAAATGTATGTAACAGGCAGAAGGAAGCGTGGCAGACCATTCAAAGTTTATGTATTCTTGATCAGCATCAATAGCCGAGTCGATTCGGTCGTGTCCGTCTGTCCGTCTGTATGAACACACAGATCTCAGCTATTAAAATAGATAGGGGCACCAGACTTGGAGAGAGTGTGCGTGTATTCAATACACACAAGAAGTTTATTACAAACTTTATGTGCCACGTCCACCACCTCCGCAAATCGATAAACGCGTTTTTTTTTTTTTGCAAATACTTCATAATACTAAGAATTTTTTTTAACAGCCAAAGGTAAATGTTATCTTACTGTCGAGGGCACTCGACTATAGCTTTCTTCACTTGTTATACCATTTACCCATTGAAAATGGGTAAAAAATGGTATATGAACTTAGCGAAAATGTATGTAACACGCAGAAGGAGGCGTGGCAGACCATACAAAGTATATGTATTCTTGATCAGCATCAATTTCCGAGTCGATTTGGTCATGTTTGCCCGTCTGTCTGTCTGTAAGAACACACAGATCTCAGCTATTAAAAGAGATAGAGGCACCAGACCTGGTAGGAGTGTGCGTGTATTCAATACACACAAGAAGTTTATTTCAAACTTTATGTGCCACGCCCACCACCTCCGCAAATCGATAAACGCGTTTTTCGATTTTTTGCAAATACTTCATAATACTAAGAATTTTTTTTAACAGCCAAAGGTAAATGTTATCTTACTGTCGAGTGCACTCGACTGTTGCTTTCTTCACTTGTTATACCATTTACCCATTGAAAATGGGTAAAAAATGGTATATGAACTTTGCGAAAATGTATGTAACAGGCAGAAGGAGGCGTGGCAGACCATACAAAGTATATGTATTCTTGATCAGCATCAATAGGCGAGTCGATTTGGTCATGTTTGTCCATCTGTCCGTCTGTATGAACACACAGATCTCAACTACTAAAAGAGATAGAGGCACCAGACCTGGTGGGAGTGTGCGTGTATTCAATACACACAAGAAGTTTATTTCAAACTTTATGTGCCTCGACTGTAGCTTTCTTCACTTGTTATACCATTTACCCATTGAAAATGGGTAAAAAATGGTATATGAACTTAGCGAAAATGTATGTAACACGCAGAAGGAGGCGTGGCAGACCATACAAAGTATATGTATTCTTGATCAGCATCAATTTCCGAGTCGATTGTGTCATGTTTGCCCGTCTGTCTGTCTGTAAGAACACACAGATCTCAGCTATTAAAAGAGATAGAGGCACCAGACCTGGTAGGAGTGTGCGTGTATTCAATACACACAAGAAGTTTATTTCAAACTTTATGTGCCACGCCTACCACCTCCGCAAATCGATAAACGCGTTTTTCAATTTTTTGGAAATACTTCAGAATACTAAGAATTTTTTTAACAGCCAAAGGTAAGTGGTATCTTACTGTCGAGTGCACTCGACTGTATCTTTCTTCACTTGTTATACCATTTACCCATTGAAATGGGTAAAAAATGGTTTGTTAACTTTGTGAAAATGTATGTAACAGGCAGAAGGAAGCGTGGCAGACCATTCAAAGTTTATGTATTCTTGATCAGCATCAATAGCCGAGTCGATTCGGTCGTGTCCGTCTGTCCGTCTGTATGAACACACAGATCTCAGCTATTAAAATAGATAGGGGCACCAGACTTGGAGAGAGTGTGCGTGTATTCAATACACACAAGAAGTTTATTACAAACTTTATGTGCCACGTCCAACACCTCCGCAAATCGATAAACGCGTTTTTTTTTTTTTGCAAAAATTTCATAATACTAAGAATTTTTTTTGGGATGGTTTGGCTTCATTCGTACAGAGTAAAGTTTCTGATCGCGGTCAACTTGGCGACCGCCAGTGCGATCTCTGTCTACGAATGATTGCAAGTTGACACACAGCCTCCTCGTGGCACCTCCTGGGTAACTATCTTAGCATCCGCTAGATAGTGAGCTAATGTGTGCAGCGGGTCACCAGGACTTTAAATGGTTGAGCGCAGGGTTTGGAACCCGCCTCGGAAAAAGAAAACCCAAAGAAAACCAAAGCGAAAGCCTCGGAAAGGATCCCCCCTTATGATGACGACCACCGCAAAACGAAAAAGGACTACGATTTAAGGATATGCACCTGGAATGTCCGAACTCTTAATTGGGAAGGTGCCTCTATCCAACTGGCGGATGCCCTCGAAAAATTAAAGGCTGACATTACCGCCATCCAGGAAATGAGATGGACAGGACAAGGTTGCTCCAAGCGAGCAAATTGTGATATCTACTACAGCTGCCATGCGGAGAGGCGCGAATTTGGATGCGGATTTGTAGTAAGCCGGAGACTTCGCCACCACGTCTCCAATTTCACTCCAGTGAGTGAACGGCTGGCTACAATCCGCGTCAAAGCTAGATTTTTCAATCTTAGCATAATTTGCGCGCACGCCCCGACGGAGGAGAAGGACGATGCTGTTAAGGATGCGTTCTACGCGAGACTCGAGGACACGTACGACCGCTGCCCAAACCACGACGTGAAGATCATCCTCGGGGACTTCAACGTAAAGGTTGGGCGCGAACGCATCTTTGACCGCACCGTCGGCCAATTCAGCCTCCATGAGACCACCTCGAACAATGGTTTCAGGCTGATTGACTTCGCCGCGGCGCGAAACATGGTAGTGAGTAGTACCAGATTTCAACACCTCGACATCCACAAGGCCACATGGCTGTCCCCTGATCAAAAAACGCGCAACCAGATTGATCACGTTGTGATAGACGGAAGGCATGCCTCAAGCGTGATGGACGTGCGTACGTTTCGTGGAGTCAATATAGACTCGGACCACTATCTTGTCGCAGCCAAGATACGCATGCGGCTATGCCGTGCGAAAAACATACGCCCCATCACGCAACGAAAGCTTGACGTCACTAAGCTGCGATCACAACGGACAGCAATGGCCTACTCCACTCACCTCTCGGAACTGCTCCTCCAACCTTCCCCTCACCCTGTTGACGCTGGCGGACTCTGGGCGCACATATCCCACTCCATGCGAGCTGCTGCTGAAACAGCCATTGGGTTCAAGCGCCCTCCCACACGGAACCAATGGTATGACGAGGAGTGTCGCGTCGCAGCTGCGGCAAAAAACGCCGCCTACAGAAAAAAGCTGCAGTCTGGCGCAACGCGAGCCACGTGTGAACGTTACAGGGAGAAAAGGAAGGAAGAGAGGCGACTTTTCAGACGGAAAAAGCGGGAGCAAGAAAAGCGAGAGTGCGAGGAACTTGAGGTGTTGCAAGACAGGAATGATGCTCGAAAATTTTACCAACAAGTCAACCGTCTGACACAAGGTTTCAAGACCGGAGCATCTAACTGTCGAGACGATAATGGAAATCTGGTTACAGATACGCAGTGCACGCTGAGGTTATGGAGGGCGCATTTCTCCAAGCTGCTAGCAGGCGATGACGGCACCAATCCCGCCGATGGAGGAAACAGCCCGATACCACCAATCAACGACAATGTGGATATACCACTACCTAGCCATGACGAGGTCCGAGTTGCGATTACGCGACTCAAAAACAACAAAGCAGCCGGTGCTGATGGACTGCCTGCAGAGTTGTTTAAGGCCGGCGGCGAAGAGCTGATAAGGTGCATGCATCAGCTCTTGTGCAAAATATGGCTAGAAGAAAGCATGCCCAACGATTGGAATCTCAGCGTCCTTTGTCCTGTACTGAAGAAAGGCGACCCGACGATATGTGCCAACTACCGGGGAATCAGCCTGATCACCATCTCATACAAGGTCCTGTCGAGCGTTATATGTGAACGACTGAAGCCGTATGCCAACACACTGATCGGACCTTATCAGTGCGGCTTCAGACCTGGTAAATCCACCATAGACCAGATCTTCACATTGCGCCAAATCCTGGAAAAAACCCACGAAAATGGAATTGACACACACCATCTTTTTGTCGATTACAAAGCTGCATTCGATAGCCCGACGAGGGGAAGCCTATATGCCACCATGTCTGAGTTCGGTATTCCTGCAAAGCTGATACGTCTTTGCAGGCCAGCGCGTCCAGCAACTGGGAGTGCGCCATATCAGCTGCAGTGGCTCCATGGAGCAGCTGATGCTGCTCCTCCTTTGGCTTTGGCGTCATTCGTGCCGTCGTCGTTGTCGTCGTCGTCGTTCCCTGTCGTTCTCTGCGCTCTGCGCTCGACATGGCGCGCTGTCAATCACCCGGCGTTGGAGCACGTGGAAAAATGTGCGCGAAAAGTAGCTGAGATTTATTCTTAATTCGCTTGGCTGCAGGGGGGCTGGAGCGGTTGTCGGGGTATCGCTTGCCTCCTATATGTATCTATTATGTTGATTTTGGGAGCTTTGCTTATTTTGTTAATTGAAATGCGGCGCTGTTGCCTTTGCCGTTGCTGTTGCTGTTGCTGTTGCTATCGCTGCTGCTGCTGCCGGCGCTGCTGCCCGTACCGCACGCGCTCGAGGCAGAGGCAGAGCAGGGGCATAAACTAACATGGAGATACAATGTATCTTGTATCTTGCAGATAATACTGTCCGCTCGGCAGCTAATGCCGGCGCTACTAAATGTAGTACAGGTATATATGTGCACAGATACACAGATACAGATACAGTTGCAGGGCATAAAGCGATTAAAGTTGGCAACGAGATAAACTTCACGTAGAGGCAGACAGCTATACACACAGATCTAGCATAGGCAGAGGCTGCACTGCTGTGGCTGTAGTCGCAGACTCACTTTATATATAGTATATATTTATGCTGCTGCACTTCACACACACACACGCACACACAGACACACTCGCTCGCACACACAGACGGCCAGCAACTAGTGGCAGCATTAGCTTTAGCCTTTAGCCTTACCGTTATAAG